>VDFB02353493.1:362542639-362574002 GCA_007258455.2 Sequoia sempervirens | reverse complement strand
GGGAAGAAGACATAGGTGAGATAGATGTGGATGGGGAGAGAGTGATGGAGGGAGAGGTAGGAATAGAGATGGAAAGAGAGAGGAGAGATAGAAAGTAGAGAGGGTAGGGAGGGAGGGAGAGGTAGGGAGGGAGATAGAGGTGTGTGTGAGTGAGAGAGAGAATGGTGAGATAGAGAAAAGGAGCAATTGAGAGAGAAAGAGGGGGGAGGGAGGGAGGGACAATAGTGAGAAAGATTGGAAGGAGAGACAAAAATAAGGGGAGGGAGGGTGAGGTCAAGAGAAGGAGGGAGAGGAGAGATAGATAGAAGTAGAGAGGGAAGGAGGGAGGGAGGGAGTGTTAGGGAGTGAGATAGAGGTTTGTGAGAGAGAGAGTGGTGTGATAAAGAGGAGAGAGTGAGAGGTATGGAGAGAGAATTATGAGATAGAGAGGATAGAGTTAGAGAGAAAGTGGGGGAAGAGAGGGATAGAGAGTGAGAGAGAGATGTAGGAAAAGGGAGGGAGAGGAGAGATAGAGAGTAGAGAGGGAAAGAGGTAGGGAGGGAGACATAGGTGAGATACAAAGTGATGGAGGGAGAGGTAGGTAAAGAGAGAGAGGGGGGGATAAAGATAAGTAGAGAGGGAAAGCGATGTAGAGAGAGCTCAAACAGATAGAGAGAGGGGGGGGAGGGAGGCAAATGTAGGGAGGAGATAGAGGGGTGTGTGTGTGTGAGAGAGAGGGAGTGAAGAGATAGAGAGCAGAGAGAAGGAGAGAGTGAGGGAGAAAGATGATACAACTTTTTGACTACTACAATTTGACCTCATGATTACTGAAATTTGACATGCTAATTACTGAAATTTGACTAAGTCTAAATTTTTTAAGATCTTCCAAAAACTAGAATTTGCATTATAACTCCTAGAGATCTGAAACCACTCTCAAAGATCTTGAAACTATATACATGAAATATAACTTAAAGTATAAGAAAGTAAATGTCAATATGTAAATGTCAACTTATACTTAAATGTTTATTTCATGTATATAGTTTCCTTGAAAGAGAAAGAGAAAATAAAAGAGCTTAGAAAAATGCATTCCAAAAGTCATGAATGACATTTTGCGAGTGCAATATGACTCGTTACGGTTTTTTTTGCAATTCGACACCAAAATTGTGTCATAGATCCATGCAATTACCCATTATATATATAATATTATTGTATTATAATATAATCAAATATATTATATTATTTTTATCAAATAATATAATTAAATAGATATATATCTCTCAACATTATTTATATAGATTACATTAAGATAGATATGCTAGTTTCTAAAATAATTTATATTAAAAATTTTGTATCTACACTTTAGAATAGATCAATATTTTATTAGAGAAAATAAATAAAAGTGTTTATTTATTAAAACATAATTACTAATAAATAGTTAATAGTTAAATGAAACTCATCCATAAGTACTAATAAAATAGTTCTTACTAAATATACAAAATAATTCTTAATACTTCTAAAATAAACTAACTGTTAAGTAAATAAAAATAGCTTTTCAATTGATGTTTATAGCATAATGTGATGTTTAAAATTTGGCATTGTTGTTGTGGCCACCAAAGTTCAAATCTTGTTGGTTCATTGTGGTTGTTTTTGATTAGGGGTAAAAAATAGGTTTTGATGGGATCCTGGAACCCAGTACAAAGAGGGTAAGCTGCTAACATAAAATAATTAGCAAATCAACAATAGCCAAACAACAACAACTATCAAAGATCAACAATACAACTCAGGCAACAACTGACAAGAGTAAGCAATGACTCGAAACCCTGAACAACCTAGTTTTAATCGGGACCAGAAACCCATTAAAAATGTTTTAATGGGGATCTAAAACCCATTACAACCAATTTATAAACCACTTGCATCAGCTAAGCAACAACAGACCAATCACTCAGAAAAACTGCCACTGAGCTGAGAGAGACAACCCTCTTAATGGTGTAGAACACCATCAAGCCCCTAAACAAAAACACTAGTAACTCCAAAAACCCCACCTCAATAGGAGACCCAATGGAGCACCGAGTCACAACAACCTTCATGCAACAACAACCAACTTGAAACACCAACTCCAACTCCACCTTAATAGGAGGGAGCTCCCCTCTATAGGAGAGAAAGAAATGAGAGCCCCAACCTCTAATGCCTTCATTCATCTTCCCACACAAGCTCCCCCTCAATAGGAATAGGAAGAAAGAAAAGAACTCTCCACCAAATCTACAACAACCACCTTCACCTCAATAGAAGAGTGCTCCACCTTAGTGAGAGTAGTCTCCACTTCTATAGAAGACACTAACTGTAGATTCAGAAAGAAAACATCAGAAGAAAGGGAAATCACAACCACCTTTGGCAAGGAAGGAAACTGGTACATGAAAGGAGAAAAAAATCCATAGCTGAAACCCAACATATCAGATTCCATAAACACAAGAGTCTTCAACCAACACAAAAAAACAACCATAAGAAGATAATAACCTCCCTTCATAAGAGTAAGCATCACAAACAAAGGGAGGATCAAGATCCATGATTCACACTGCATCAACTTCACAACAGGGTGTAAAGAACGAAGATCCCAAAAAGTAGTAACAAACCCCTTTCAGCAAGTACATCTTCATAAACTAGGGGCACCAAGCCACAACAGAGAGGCTCCCAACCATCATCCTAGCAACATAAAGACCTCCCACTTCCAGCCCACCAACCACTAACAAAGCCCCAACAACTAAGTTCAACCAAGAGGAGGAACACAACCAGAGAGGTTTGCACAAGGACAACCCAAAAAGGCCCCACACAGCCAAAGTGAAAGACCCACATAAACAGGAAACACCAAAGATCCAGCACAAAGACGAGCCCTTCACAACACCCTCCAAAACCTCTTCAAACATCAAAGAGGTCTGAAAGCCCATAGCCACAGAAGCAAGCTGAGAAGAGGACTTCTGAGGTAGCCCCCACACTCTCCCAGAAACACAACCCCAAACAGAAACCTCCCACACAAAAGCAAGAGTCAAAACAAAAAACACACCCACAAGCAACACAACAGCCCAAGAAACAAGCAGCTCTGCTACTTGCTCGTCCTCAACATCACCACCAACACCCAAAGGTATCAAACTCCTCTTCCAAGAAGCTTCCCACCCATTCTCTCAACCGACCTCTCCATGAAAGAAACTTTAGAAACACCAGTTGTGCAAAGCTTCTGCAGCCCGCAAGCCCCAGAGGAAAAGAACCCTCCAACAAAATAGGGACACACAGGGAAGGAGGACCCCTACACTTGCCAACTTCATCATCTGTGTCGCCCTCATCCTCCTCCTCAACAACTCCCTTTGTGAAACCCCACAAATTTGAATGTGCAACTCTCTCACCTTTCTTGCACTCATGCCCCATTTGGATGTTAGTCCATTGTGGTTGTTGCTATTGAGCTTGCATGAATTTAGATGATTCATGTTAATTAATACCACCATATTTAACAGTTTTTTACATTTACACAATCATGACATGAGATATAATGAGTCATAAGTAAACAATTATTTTTAAAAAATAACTCATAAGTAAATAAAATAACTCTTAAAAAATAAATTATTATTATTTTATGAGTAACACAAAAGAAATTAACCTCAAGTTGCAAACAGGGGACCTTGTCCCTAGTTTAAATACACAACATTAACATGAATAGTTCAAACCTGCTAGCACAATAGCCTAGAATAGGGGCATAAAGCTCATGAGCACACTAGCCCATTGCGGTTTTAAATCGCAAAGTCATTGGCATGAACACCAACAACTTTAACATGAAGGTTCAAACTTGCGAGCACAATAGATTAGCAAGGACACAATACCCATGATCACAATAGTCTAGTGAAATTTTGAACTTGGATTACTACAACATCAATAGCATGATTTAACCAGATCATACTATACCATAAATGACAAAAAAACATATATATAATAAATAAATATGTGTGTGTGTGTGCATAAATTTTTTCTAAATTTGAAATAAATTGTATATTACATATTTTTAATCATATAATTATTTAAAAAATATTGTTTACTATTTTATTTCCTAAAGTTTATAACTATTTATTAATACAATTTGTTTTGATAATTATTAAACTTTTTAATGATAACCAAACATTTTAATGCGATAATTTACTTTTTTACATCATCCTTTCAAATCATATTCCATGATCCATCATCGGGATGATATATGTTAAAATTGGAGAGCATAAGTTGATTTTTTTTTTATTCTAAAAATTATGGATCCAAAGGCTCTTAAATAAATATTATACATGGACAGATGTGTCTCTTACATGAGACATGACTCTTTGTATTAAATATACTTTATATTTTTAACACCCCCCATACACTTTATTTTATCACACAACTTATCTAGATGATGGGGGGTACCAATAAATAGGTTTATTAGCTACCCATGTACAAATGAAAAATATTTAACATCAATGCTTTTTTGAAAGTATAAAAATTTATCTTTGTTTTGAATAGCCTTGATTAATTTTTTCCATCATTATCCATAGTAATACATTATTCATAGTTATATTGATAAAGAAAGTGAAGCATTCTCAATGATATTTACGATCAAAACCTTCACAGATTTAGCAACAATCTTTACAATCAATTTCAACAATGATCATTGCAATCAAAACCTTCACAAGTTTAGTAACAATCTCTACGATCAATTTCAATGATGATCTTTGCAATTAAAACCTTCACAAATTTAGCAACGATCTATACGATCAATGCTACAACTATTCAACAATGATCTTTGCAATCAATACTATAGATTTTTGGGTTCGACAATGATCTTTGCAATCAACATTACAACCATTCAACAATGATCTCTACAATTAATACTAGAAATGTTTTAGATTTAGTAATCATCTTTGTAATCAATGGTACATATTCCACGTATATGAGTGCTCCAACTACAATTTTTGTGTCACTATATGGATATAATTCAAGTATCCCTTATAGTGGTCAAAATTCATAGATTAAATTATATGATTTCTAGGAGTTTGACCTTGCATGATTGTTATTTTATTTGACATGAGAATATTTATGCTTATACAATATTCTAGACATAGAACTTGCGACCTTTTCTCAATTAGATATACCAATCCATCCACAATCCATTTGTATACTATCTTATAGATGTTGTTCCTTCCACTTTTTTTCCAACACAATTCTCAAAATGATTCTTCAATCCACATATACTACAAGGATGAAGATCCCAATAAAACTCTTTTTTATGTCCACGCCTATGACAATGAGAATATTGTATGCATCAAGTATTTCTTGAGATAATTTGTTTGAACTTGTAACACTTGTAACATTATTTTTATTTCTTCTAGCATATCCAATGCATTTATTTTTGGCCTCGCTATTGGCTCAATGGGCTCTATAATTTCATTTCCATATTTTTCCAAACCTTTTCTTTTGTATCCCATTCTTTTTCATTATCTTAAATACAACATTCTTTGTCATTTCCTCATAACTAGCAAGATTTGTAGATTCAAAAATATTATTGTCTTCCTTACACTTTTATCAAAAAAAGCTTTAGCTATATCACATTTATCAGATAATTCATCTAATGAATAAAAAAATCACTTATATAATGTATGACACATTACATAGTGTAGACTTATATTTTAGACATTGACTTTCCTTTACGTAAAATTCAATAAATTGACTAAAAAAAATATTTTCTTCTCTCAATTTCAATATATCTTCCTTTTGTGACCTATTTTCCTCTTCTAATTTTTTGTTTATTTTTCTAACTTTCTCTAGTTCTTTCTCCAAAATATCTTGTACACATTAAATTTTCATTCTCTTTCTTTACTCTTTTTCATACTTTTCCCATTGAAAACAAATGACTTCAACTCACCTTTTTTAATGAATTGGACTATGATTTGATCAACCATTGTGATTCACCGTGATTGTATGCCAGCATCATGTGCCTTCACTATTTAAAGAATTGAAATGATCTACCACTAATTTTGTATCTCATCAAGCTTAGGTTCTAACAAATACTATGTAAACTTCATCAAACGTTAGAAAAATCGCAATCACCTTTCTTATGTGATCAAGTACCAATAATAGTTAAAAATATAATTTCTTCTAGAGCTACAATCTCTTCCCAATGACTCTTCCCACTTGTCATTTACTAAATGTAATTTTCTTCTAAAATTGATAATTTTCTTACAAACTTCAACCTCTTCCAAATTTAGGAAATTTTGAACTACAAATTTTTCTTTGATAAAAAGTTGTATTGTTCTTGAAGATTGCATAACCAAGATGCGATTAATGTATCTCTTTGGTTGATTTTACCCACTTCTAAATGCATTTGAAGATATTGATGGCATGTCTGGAGGAGTTTCACAATAATTTATTAACTAACTACATACCCTCAATCAAGAGTGGTGGTTATCAAGTCGAGTGACATTCCATTACTACAGAAGATAACATTAGTAATTTTATCAGCCAATTCCAAATTGATAAACATCAACAACCTATACAAAGGCACTCACTGAATAAATGACTTAGCAGCTGTAAATAAAAATAACAATTTTCATAATGTTTCTTTTAGTTGGATATGCAACATTAAATCTTGAATCTAAATACAGTATAATTTTTGATGAAATCGCCGATATTAAATTGAAGGGCTTTATGTCTTTCAATTCAGTAAAAATCATGAGGAGTTTTCTTTTTAAACTGTTTGAACTTAAGACTAATGTTTCAACAAGAAGGGGAAATACAAAATTAGAATGGTTTTTTTTCAAGTATATCACATCTTTTTTCAACAAAATTTCTTTTCATTTCATTTTTATATTATGGTGGCTCTCATACCTATTGTTAAAATTGGAGATCATAAATTTGATACTTTTTTAATTCTCAAAAATATGGATTTAAAGACCCTTAAAATAGATATTATACATGGACAATTGTGTATTTTACATGAAACACCACTTTTTGTGATTAAATATAGTTTATATTTTTAACAATATACGATTACCTAGAGGAGAGAATAGAAAGATAGATAAATAGATGAGATGATTGAACAGTAATCCCAAAAAATTGATTGGCTCTAAGGGAGAGGAGAGGGTAAACTTGCAAGGAAGAAAATTGATTAATCTCTTAAAAAGTATGGACTTAATTATAAAAATATGAAAGAACAAATGAAAAAAATATATATGTAAATAAATATGAAAAAGAGAATTAAATAAAGAGAAAATTAAAATTAAAATAACAATTAAAAGTTCAAATCCAAATTAAATATGTCCATATTAAAATATATTCTATAGATATATATTAATTCACATGTTTGAGACAACTTAATATTGCATGAAAGAATTAAAAATAAAATTGAAAGATCAAAGCATGTTTGAATATTAATCTTATAGATAAAAGAATTAGATATTATTTTTATATTCAAAGCTTAGAGAAATAATCAATTAATAAATTTATATGAATTAATTATTAATATAATAAAATGAAAAAATATAAAAAATATATTTGAAAATAAAATTATATTTAATATTAAATAAATATTCTATTAAGAATGATTTATAATTAAGTTAAATAAAAAAAGAAAAGAAGAAATAAAAGATTTGAAGAAGAGTAAAATTCAAATGAAATTAAATGAGAAATAAATTGGAAAAAATAAGGATTATGGACCTTAGAAATTATATAATCTATTAATTATATAACAAGAATTTATATATATATATGAGATGAAAAGATTGAGAAATTTTAATCAAAATAAAGAAGAAAAATAAAGAAATATAAAAGAATAATTCATGATTAGATTTAAATATTATTCTTAAAAGGAAAAGAATATAGTGCTTATAAGAAATATAATTAAATAATTACTAAGGTCTTAACTTAAAAAGAATGAAAAGGAACTAAGTTTATATTAAGTATGAAATAGATATAGGGAACTATATAAAAGAAATATTAAAATTCCTAGAAAGTTATATTGATTTAAAAAGACAATAATATTAATTAATTAAAAAAGCACGATTCTATTAAAAGATAGAATATAAAGGACAAATAAAAAATTAAATAAAACAAAGAATTAAAATAGATTTTTTTATTTTGTTTTGAGATTAGTGTCCTCCAATCTTCTCAATCTTCTCAATCTCTTCAATTATTTATTTGTCTCTTTTGTTACAACCTCCCATTCTCCTTTTTAACTATTATCCAATAAAAATATGATCGTAAAAAAATATATACAATTTTAATACATTAATATCATACATATTATTAATCATATATTTTATTTTTAATTTACAATTATAATTATTAAATATTCTTAAAAATTTAAAAATAATTTTACCCTTTGACCTAGCTACAACTTAAAACAAAAATAAAACGAAAACCAAGGTTTCAATTTGGATTAGGAGTGCATACCTAATGAATTTAAAAATCCCTAATATTTTGGGTCCACTTTACATAAATTTGTGTGCAAATTTTAAATTTTTGCTATTTTACCAATCCAAGTGGCAAACCAACATGACCTTCCACCTACCATAATATTTGTCCTTGCTGACTATGATTTTTTAAATTAATCAAAGAAGGAAAATTATTTTACTTTTTATTATCTTGGATTATTGTCCTCGAGCGTGCTATTATACCCGTGGTTTATAATAAATAAAAAAACATATAAGAAGAGAAAAAAGATATGTAATAAGATCGCGGTCACATCATCGAATCTCTGCACCCATTTCTCATTACAATATTATATTTTAAATAAATTATCCTCACCATGATTTTGAATTGAAGTGACACCGATGGATTAATCCCTTTCTGTCGATGGGGAGGAGATTCCAATGCCCATGTGTTCGCATGTTCTAACATTTATTTAAAACATATATAATTGTGAAATTAAATTGGGATATTTTATTTAAATACGCTTTTTAAATTTATGATTAGTTAAGGCATTGTCAATAAAAATCATTGGATACATTTATTTAAAGTTGGAGTTGTTAAGTAGGTGGGTGATATGTATTATAAGGGTTGTCATGCAGAATGTTTTCTTGTTTGTTGATGTTATGGTATATTTTAATATTGTTGAGATTATTTGTAATTGTTTTGAACATTATATTGAAAATTCATTATGTTGGTTACATTTCTTTTGATTCTATGTTCATAATTTGGATGTAATATATCTAAAAGTTGTATGCTATAAAGTTGGTCAAGGGTTTCTTTCTATTCACATTTACTAATTACACCGCAATATTAGTTGGTGCTTAGTTTAGATCTCATTTCTTTAAAGAACACTTGTTGGTAAGAGGCATGATATAATTTCTACAATTCATATTAATGATCAAGAATGCTTCTAGTTGTAATTGTAAAGATTCACTTGGTCATCGCTTGAAAACCATCACTTAGATTTTCAATATAATTACTTGACTAAGTAGAATTTATAATTTTTTTATTAATCAATTTATTGTGATGGATACTTAAGCAAATAAAAAAATCCAAACAATTTTTTTTGTCAATTCACAACAAGGAATTGATGGTCTAACTAGACACTTGACTCTTTAGCACCAACTGGGTCTTGATTCACTCGCTAAAAGATTATAGTTCCTTACTGAAATTGCATTAAGGCTTCTATCAATAAGAAGAATACAAAGTCAATATGACTTGGGTCATGCCTCTAAATTTAGCCTAGTGCCTTGGGGAGACGAGAAAAAATCCATATGGGATTTCTTCTAAGTATCGAATTTTAGTTTTAATTTCATTTTTTTGATTTTTTGTTAAAGTTGGAAAGATTATTAAATTGGTATAGTCAACATATTTCCATTTGGGAGAACATGTTCACCACTCTTGAAAACTTCACTTCAAGAATGTCTTTTATTTACCCAAACTACCTACATAATTGTATCCAATGGAATCAATGTGTATAAGTTTGCAATTCTTATTTCATTTTTTAGTTTCATGTAATTGTATAAGTGCATGCATAACGCTTTGCAAGACATTATTTCATTGGGAAATTTTCTTGTTGGCTACTACCCACCAAGTAGAGTAACAATGTTAAGATGGATTCAAAAGCTTACTAAAATAATCAATTTATGAAATAATTCTTGATTAGTTTGGTAATTGGATAAGATGAAGTTTAGAACTCTACTAATAGTTTTTTTTATTATCAGAGCATGGTTTCAACATTGATAACTCTAAAAATAAGTATGTTTAGTGATTAATTAAAGTATTGGAATGTGATAATGGAGGATACTACCTAAGATGAGGAGAGAATGTGCACATGTTAGGGCTTCAATAGAATCATAATATATTTCATTATAGTTAGAGCCACATGCTTTAGAGACTTCACATCAAGAACCACTACCATTTATCAGAGCTCACAAATCCTACATGCACTTCAAGAGTTGATCAAGGTAATCTATGATAAATTACTCCTAGTAGTGAAGGCTTCTCATGTAGAATAACCTCGATCATTCATAGGAGAGCATGCGTATGTGCATAGGGAGCACAAAAAGAGTGCTTATCCAATTTATGAGGATCATTTCTATCAAAGGTATATTTATGAGTTCCATGATATCTAACAGTGAGGGCTCATAACTATGTAGTACAAGAGATGATTCTTGGTTATTAAAGTATGTTGACTATCCATAAGATGGTGCTTGTTGTATAGAAGCCTGTACCTCTTCATATGATATCTTCTATATAGATAAAGTGGTGTATTTGAAAGGGATGTTAGATGTTTGTTATCTCTATCATTGATAAGTCATGGGGTTTGATAAAGATATATTTAGATGATCATCTCATACTTAGAGAGTTTGTTGACATGTTTCCTTCATAGTTACTAGGGATGCCACCTCAATGTGAGGTGAAAATTCACATGATTTAGTGTTAAGACCTCAACTATTTTCTAAAGCGCCATACAAGATGATTACATAAGAGCTTAGTGAGCTCATGGTTTAGTTAGAGGAGTTGTTAGAGAAGGGCCACATCCATCCTAGTGTCTCTCATTAGGGTACAATGAAATATTTTTAATGAAAAGGATGGGTCCTTTGTCTATGTGTGGACTATAGATAATTAAATAAATTAAGAATCAAGAATAGTTACCCTCTTCCTAGGATTGATGACTTGTTTAATCAAATTAAGGGGGTCAAAAATGTTCTCTAAGATCGAACCAAAGTCTATATACCATTAGCTAAGGATACATAGACATAGATATCCATAAGACATCTTTTTAGACTCAGTATGTCCACTATGAGTTTATAGTGGTACCATTTGGCTTGATGAATGCCCCCACAATGTTCATGAGCCTAATGAACAACATATTTTGTATATTTCTAGATCAATTCATGATGATATTCCTTGATGAGATCTTGGTATTTTCACCGATAGAGGAAGATCATGAGGATCATTTATGTAAGGCTCTATAGTGTTTGAAGAGGCATCAAATTTATGCCCATGGATCCAAGTATTTTTTCTTCTTGTTAGAGATTCATTACTTGGTCCATATCATATCTAGTGATGGTATCTTAGCAGATCCATTGATTATTAGATCGATTATGGATTGGCCAACACCTACTAGTGTTTTAGAAGTTACAATTTTTATGAGGTTAGCTTATTACTACATATATTTGTAGAAGGGTTCTCAAGGATAGTGCATCCTAACTTTATTTCAATAGAAAGGGGAGAAGTTTGAGTGGATTGAGTAGTGTGAGAGGGTATTTTGGACCCTCAAGGTTTATCTTACTAGTGCTCTCATCTTAGCAGTACTTGATCTAACATTATACTTTGTGGTTTGTATTAATGCATCATTGGAGAGTATAGGTGTGATACTTTTGTAGGAGGGTCGAATGATCACATATGAGTCAATAAATATCAAGACTCATGATCTAAACTACCCTACTCATGACTTAAATCTTGGAATAGTAGTTCATCCTCTAGTTAGATGGAGAAATCTTATCTCGAGCCATCATTTTGAGCTTCATTAAGATCATTGTATTCTTTAGCATATCTTTAAGAAGCTAAATCTAAACACTTGTCAAAGGCATTGGATGAAATTCCTTTGAGAGGAGGAATTTGATGTATATTGTACCAAAGGAAAGGAGAATGTGGTGTCAGATTCATTGAGAAGACAACGCCATGAGATTATGTCCATGACTTTGGACACAAACTTGAGGAGTCGGTATAGTTGCTAGAGGATGATTGGTATTGCAATGTTCAACATGAGTTGTAGTCACAAAGGGCCCTTGGAGGAAAGTATCAAAGATATACATTGGAGGTAGATGGTTTTTTATTTCATATAGGTCATATATATGTGCCACTTGTAGGAGATATTTGTATAGTGATTTTATTAGAGACTCATAGGGTACCATATGTAGTGCATCTAAAGGGGAAGAAGATGTATGCCAATCTATGAAAATTATATCATAGGGTAGGAATACAATGTGATATTACATAGCTTGTTGTTTGATGCCTTAAGTGTTAGACACAAGGTGGATTATAAACATCTAATAAGGTTACTTTATGCTCATGATATACTTGATTGGTGGATTTTATAGTTTCTCTACCTTTGTCTTCTCAATTCCATGATTCCATCATGGCAACAATTGGAAATTTGACTAAGATAGCACATTTCTCTCACTTCAGACTACCTACACAAATCTAGTAGTGGAAAGGGTATTTTTATATGATATTGTTAGATTATACAAGATTCCTTGGAGGATTATATCAAATAGAGATCTGATATTCACTTCATCTTTTTGGATAACTCTATAGTAGGCATTGGGAACATAGATAAATTTTAGTTTAACATATCACCCCAAGATAGATGATCAAATAGAGTGGATGAGTAGGTTCTAGAGGATATGTTACAAATGAACATTATCGATCATTAGTCCAAATGAGATGAGTACTTTTATATAATTGAGTTTTCCTATAAAAAACAATCATCATAGTTCATTAGGTATGGAACCTTACAAGGTGTACATGGAAGCCCTTACAAGACTCCTTTGAGTTGGGATTAGATCAATTATAGAGTCACTATTAGTACATAGATGATACATATTATAGAGAGGGGAGGAGGATGTGAGACCCACAATTTGATTGATAGACTTTGACGACTATTTTATTTGATATCACCTTGGACACTTTATGTTTTGATTTATTATTATGGTGTTAAACTATAGTGTTGTAAATTTTCACCCTTGAAAATTCCACACTATATTTTGTCCCCCCTAAATTACTGAGCCTAATTGGGTCCCCAATTTCCTAAATTATGCATTCTATAGCCCATTTGTACCATTCTCTGAGAAATTGCAAGCATTGAATAAATGCATCCAATTATTGTTTTTCCCTTGACAGTTGATATCCTAGAAAATAGGGCCAGGACCCATTCGCCCTAGAGCATATGGGTACCCCTATTTTTTTGGGGACCAATTTTGGATATGTCAATGCTAGTATTTTAACATTCAAAATATAACTTGTAAATGTCAACTATTGTGATTTAATTTTTAGAAAATTAGAGAAATGCCTATAAATACCTACTTATTGCATCATTTGAAATCTAACTAGAAAATATTGGTGAACTTATGATCGAGAGCACTATCAAGCATGTCAACAACAACATTTCATAGATTTATTGCAGCAATTCAAGATCCTAACATCATGTCAAATCTTATGTGAGTTCATGTTATCATTATTTGTGAAGGCTAACCCTTGTTTTAGGTCTCCAAGCAATTCAAGCAATCAAGCAAACAAGATCCAAGACCTTGAAGTGATTTGCATGACTTCAGTCCTTCAAGGAAGCCATTGAACGGTGGTGAGTTGCAACACTTTGTTGATTCATCATTCCTTCCTACCATTTATCCTTTGTTATCATTGATATTGCCATTGTGGAAGCGGAAACATTAACACGAAATTTGACCAAGGCAACCCCCTAAATTACACAACATTTCTTCTCTTTGTGAATGTGCAGATTTTAGGTTTAGAGAGGATTGAAGGAAGTTTGAAGATAATTCATTTATTATTGTATTTAAATCCCTACATATTTTCAACTCACAAAAACTCACCTACAAAATTATCCAACAGTGATCTGACAACTTTGCAAGTGGAAACAAAGGTCTCAAATCTATCATTAGAGGACTACAAAAACTAATAAGAAGAATCCTACAAAGATCTAGATGCCCTTGGGCGACTTTTTCTTCCTACAGTGATCAAAACTGAAATTTCTGGATAGGTACACATCACTCTACCCTTCCCAGATCTACCTACAATTCTCTGATTCTGACTGTCAATTATCGGGAACCTGCATTTTGCATATTAGGTCATATAGTCTAATTAGGTTAATCAAGGCAGATCAATTCCAATCCATTCCAAGAATCAATAAGATGCAGACCTGTGTCTGATTGTGATGCAAGAGCATCTTGGGTTATGAGAGCAATCTTGCATCAACCAAAAGAATGCATTTTAATTTTTTAATGTTCCTAAGGTTTGGTAATTATTTATTTGGAGAACAAATTGTAATATTAGGCCTAAACAAATATTAAATGATTTTTATTATTTTGTTGCAAATTTTGGGAGTGTAGATAATTTAGGAGGTAATTTAAATGGGAAAAATCTAAAAAGGCAAACATGGCGTGAAATTTTTGGAAGCTAACAAAATACATCAAGGAGCATTTAATGGTTTTTCTAATTGTTGGAGAAGCCTTTTTAGTTGCATGGGCGTAGCCTTTTCAAAGGAAGCAAAAATCATATTTTTTTGAGAAAGTAGTGCAAAAGTGTTTTATTTGGCAATTTTTGAGTGTCATGAAGGAATATTTTTGAAGAAGAGTTAGGCATGAATTTTCTTGGAGAGTGTTAAGAAGGAATTTTGTTGCAGGTTTGAGGAGGTTATTACAACAACAAGAGGTCCTTAGAGACCATTTTTGAAGATTGATTCAATGAATCCATGAGAGGAGCTCAAAGGGTGGCGGACAGAGTTGTGGAAGGATGGTGCTTGTGCTAGCGAAGAGCTAGAAAAAGAGAAAGAAGAAATAAACCTATGCACATTTCACAAGTGATGGAGTTCGCTACAAATTTCTTGAAATTTGAAAGGGTGGTACTACCACTCAACTCCATTTTATGAATCTAGATTCACAAAATTTACAAACCCTTGAATATGAAGTAAGATGGAGACCAACAATAGGAAACCCTACAATCCTGGCAATATTTACAATATTAAAAAATCTCTAAATCCCATGTCTAGATTAGCAAGGATTGACTTATACATCAGCAAGTCAATAATCCCAGTTCAATCAATATATCTTCCAATTTCCTGTTGATCCCTTTGAACCTTGAATATTAAATCTCTCCTATAAATCGGTGAAGCACAAGCAAAACCTATGAATGAAGTTGTCTATAAGCTGGCTTGGGAGATCTTTCACTCTCGCACCGAGTTATTCTTCCTGAGGGATTTTGTCCTAAAAAATCTAAGTGTTTCCAAACTCTCCAATCTCTTGCAAAAACCCTTATCAAAATAATCTTCTCAACAATGAATGAATGTGCAAATGAGCTCCAAATGGATTTTTATAACTCCCACGCCCTAATTTGCATTTGAGTTATATTTCATTTAATTTACTTTTTTCCCGCCTTATAACTCCCTTTTCAATTTGCACTTTATATTATAAAGTGCACTTTAAAAACATTTATATCACACTTTTAATAAAGTCATTTAATATATTATAATAATGTATAAATTTAATTAATTGAAATTAACTTTATAATAACGTTATTAAAATTAAATATAATTTTGATACATGTGCTCTCCTGATGTAAATTTGTGTGAATTGTGAATGTAATATCAATGATGTCTCTGTATATAGGACCATTCAATACCAAAATGTCTCCAGAATATAAATATGTCATCACACCCAAAATAGTAACTCTACCAACTGACCATACTAGTGATTTACTATAAATAGTAAGTATAGAGAAAATGTCCATGTGACTTACTAAAAATAGTAAGTATGGTTAAAATGATTAAATAGTTGTTAGATGCACATGACAACTAAGAGGGGGTGAATCAATTGTACATTAAAACATTCAATGCCTCATTAACTTTTAAACCATTATCAACATTTAAACCCTCATTAAGCATGAGCAAAATGTAAACATATGAAACAACAATGCAAACATAACCAAACACAATGGAACACCAGATTTATGTGGAAAACGCTAAGAAAGGAAAAACCATGGTGAGGATTAGCTCACATGTATATGAATAGCATGTTCATTGAATACAATTAGGCTCACTACCAAGGGCTTACTACCCAAAAAAGAAGAAAGGCTCACTGCTAAGGGCTCGCTGCCCAAAGGACTCACCATCTAGAAGGAAGAAGATAGAAGAAATTTTTATAGAGAGATTTTACTATCTCAGAGCAATAGGAAGACCCATCTCTACAACTATGCACCATCCACAACCTTTGGCTCACTACCTTCAACAACTTCATGCACACTAAAAATGTAGACACCTTCTACTCACTGCATCCAAAGTCATATGCATTTAAGCTCACACTTAGATCACCACACTTGATCACATTTGCATCTCACACACACTTTATAGATCCACACACATCTCCAAAAATTAACCTTTCTTATATATCCTCCACAACCTCAAAAACCTTCTCCATATCGACCACAATGAAATGTATGCACCTCAAACGTGCAACCAATAAATAGGTCACTACCAAACACTTTCACATGGAAATAAGTGAAGGTGACCATTCCAAGGATTAAATAGGACCCAAATCTACAGCGACATGCTTCACCATCCTTCCACAAACAATAAACAATCTTCGTAATTAGCGCTAGCACCTAGGCTGGCCAAACTTGCACTAACACTAATAAGTGACCGCATGCATGCTTCTCCAAGTACAAAAACAACATGTGAACCAAAAAGAAAAACTTGAAATCATCCACACAACATCCCAAAATATTCCAACATCATCAAGATATTTTACAACACTGCCACAACCACCTAAAACTAATAACACCATCATCCTATGCAACCAACAACATTGCCACAAACATGCAACATATTATCCAACATTGTGGAACACTTCAACACACAAAACTCCAAGGTAAGGTAGATACAAGAAATATTAGCATTTTCCCAAATATGTAGGACAAGAAACCACAACATGGAGAAATGCGGAGCAATCTCATTTCTTCGAGAAAACCTTATGCACATGCAACACACTATCAAACACATCTTCCATTATTACATGATACAAAAGCTAAAACTCTAGATATAAAACCTCTTAACACCTATGATCATCACATCCAAACCACACAATCATATCTTCAACCATGAAGAAATGTGGAGCACAAAACTAAACACACCTTTGCCACACTACACACTCTTTTCTTCAAATTTTCTCAAAAGCACTTGGAAACCAAGTGAACCGGCTGCACTAGCAACACCACAAACACCTGCTCAACATATCTACAACATCTACAACAAAAAAAACTCCCCATCTACAATACCCGCTCAACACCACGCTAGAGGTTGACATCAGTGACAACACTTAAGGGAAACATAGTGCAACACACTCACTGTTGACATCAATGACAACACTGCAACAATCTTCCTGACCATTCTAGAGGTTGACATCAATGTGACACCAAACCAGAACACATCCACACTAGGGGTTGAACCATAACTCTTTCTCATGCAACACTCTTCAACAACTCCAACAATCTCCACACACTAGGGGTTGACATTAATGACAACATTAATGACAACATCATCAATCTCCAACAATCTAGAAAATCTCCAACAATAGCTTCTACGAACTCCTTGGTAAACACTGGGTTAGGAAAAACACTATTTGAGCTCAAAAAGGTCGGACTGAACAATTTTGCAACGCCCTCAAAGGCCCCACTAACCACCCTATTAGTCCATAGGGACCAAGTGATTGACTAACCACTATTACTAACCATTTACTAGGAAAAATGGGACATTACAAAAAGCAAGAAGGAAAATAAAAGGGAAAATCACATATATAATTATCATGAGAGGTCTAAGGCTTTGGTAAATCCAAATTAATGTGTTGGAAGAGTGACAATAAAGGCCAAATCAAGAAGGATTGCAAGGAGCATAATAAATAAAAAATGATTCAGATGATGATTCAAATTCTAAAGCTTCTCTAGGTGAATCAGATGTATTTTTTGTGGCCCTTTCTACACATGCATGTGCGAGGATGCATGGATCATTGAATTTGGCATCTCTTTCAACATGAATCCATACAAGGAGTGGATTTTTGAATATGAAAATTTTGGTGGAAAGGTCTATCTTGGTGATAATTATTTTCTATAAGTATTGTTGTGTATGGTCAAGTCAAGATCACATTCTCTTATGGGAGGTTCAAAGGAATTTTAGGAATTATGCACATGTTGAGTTTGACATAAATTTGGTTGTTTGTTAGCAAGATGAATAATATGGGTGTGCAAGTAGTCTTAAATGGTGGTGTGTATAAGATGGTTCATGGAGAACAAGAAAATAAAGTTTGGGTTGGCACTCTATTCTACCTTGATGTTATGACATACATTTAATATAACAATTTAGTGGTGCCTATAACATTTGTACCTACACAATTAATACTTGTAGAAAATGGATTAGTTACATCAAGACTTGCAACAAAGACACACATGAAAAATAGATTTATAGCAAGGGAAAACATGATGTGGTTCCCAAACATGTTCTCACCTAAAAAAGTAAGCCAACAACTAAGAATATTATGTTGTGGTATGAGATCCTAGGCCACATTGGTGAGAAGGCTCTTAGGACCTTAAAAAATGAAAATCTTGTAGAAAGGATAATTGATTCCTCTCTTGATTTTAACTTTTATGAACATTGTATTTATGGAAAATAAAATCATGCTTAATTTAATTTGAGTTTGAATAAATATTTTAGATATTTTTCTTAGTGATGTGTTTGGTCCTTTAGATGTCCCTTCATTAGGAAAATTCATGTATTATTCTTTTTTTATTAATAATTTCTCTATAGGACTTGAGTTTATTTTCTTAGGCACAATTCTAAGGTCCTTAGTTATTTTAAAGAGTTGAATATTCTTATGGGAAATTAGAAAAGTATAAAGATCAAGATGTTGAGAATAGGAAATGGTGGAGAATATTATTTGATTCATTTTGATATATTTTATAAAGAGAATGGTATTTCATAACATAATATAACCCCAAACACTCCTTAATAAAATGGAGGTGTAGAACACATAAATGGGTCATTGATGTAGAGGGGAAGGAGTATGCTCAGTGGAGTCAATTTAGAACAAAAATATTAGGCAAAGGAAACAAGCATTGCATATTGCTTAATTAATAGGTCCCCTTCATCAATACCTATGGATATAAACCCCTTCAAGGTTTAGATGGGTAAAAATCCCTCACTTTATCATCTTCAATCATTTGTTTGTGAGGCATAAGCTCATGTTCCTAAGGAGAAAATGTCAAAGTTGGATTATAAGGTAGTAAAATGTATCTTCATTAGTTATGGCGATGGTGTGAAAAGAGATCTTGTTATGGGATCCTATGAATAGAAAGCTATTGTATAGTAAAAAATTGTGATTTTTAGAAAGATCAAGCATTCTTCTATAATTGAGAAATTAGATGCGAGTGCATACCCTATAGTGTAGTTATAGCCAAATATCGAGATACGCCTAAGCTTGAACCAAAGGTTTGGGATGGATCTAGTCAGGAGCCTAACATAGAGACATCAAAGAGTTTAAAAGAAGAACCTTCAACTCAACCTTTAAGGAGATCCACTTAGAAAAGGAAAAAGCTAAAGATGTATAGCTTTCTTGATTTTATATGCATTTTTATCTTGATTACTAACATTGATGAACATCAAACTATGATTGAAGCAATGGAGATGGATGATAGAGAGTCTTAGAAGTTGGTCATAGATGATGAGATGGATACTTTAAGGAATAATGACACTTGGAATTGGTTAGTTGTTGAATGTTAAGAAGCATTTTGATTGCAAATGTGTTTTTAAGAAGAAATTTAGTTCAAATAATATAATTAAAAAGTATAAGGATAGATTGGTTATGACAGGATATTCCAAAGTCATGAGAATTGATTATATGGTGAACTTTTGATCTTGAAATTGAACAAATAGATGTGAAGACAATATTCTTACATGGTAAATTAAAGGAAGAAATGTACATGACACAATTTGAGTGCTATGTGGTAGAAGGTGAGGAATAATTAGTTTCTAGATTAAAAAACATTTGTATGGTTTCAAAGATTCTTCTAGATGTGTGGAATCAAAATTTCAATTCATATGTTTTGAAGATGGGATTAGTAAGGTCTAAATCAAATCACTATGTGTACTTTAAACATGATGGTACTAATTTCCTTGTTATCACTTTGTATGTGGATGATATGTTGATATTTGGTAATTGTGAAGTGATGATTAAAGATCTAAAGTCTTCAATTTCATTACAATTTGACATGAAGAACTTGGGGATTGCTAAGTTCATCTTAGGCATTGAGATCAAAAGAGTTAATTAACAAAAAACATATGGTCACATTAGAGTATGTTTAATTTATGTTGTGTCATTTTAGCATGGCTAACTACAAACCAATGAGCATTCCTATTTTGGTGGGGAATAGGTTATCATTTGACTAGTGTCCATCTTCCCTTATGAAAATCAGGATATATATAATTTTCCTTATGCTAGTGTAGTTGGTAGTCTAATGTATATTATGGTTTGTACCAAACCAAATATTTCTTAAGCAATAGGAGTCTTGGGTCATTATATGGCTAATCTTAATAGAGAGAACTAGGTGGTAATGAGGAGATTCTTTAGGTACTTGCAAGGGACTATAGAGTATTCTACTTGCTACCAACAAGAGTACTTGCAACACTTAGAGACCCACAAGTTTGCTGACTCAAATTGGGTAAGAGATGTGGATAGTAGAAGATCTATTAGTGATTATATTTTCAAGTTGCTTGGTGATGCAATTAGTTGGATGAGAAAGTGATAGACTGTGATCACTTTATTCACTACAAAGGTAGAGTGCATGGTAGCTGCTCATACATGTAAGGAAGTAATTTAGCTTCAAATAATGTGTTTGAATATTGGACTAAGTCAAAAAGCAATTTGAATTGAATGTGATAGTTAGAGTGCCATTCTCTTGGAAAAGAACTTGACTTTTCATGCATAGATGAAGCATATAGATTTTTAGTATCATTTTGTTTGTGACTTGATGGAGGATGAAAGGGTCATGATATAAAAGGTTAATACTTTGAAGAGTGTTATAGATGTATTGATGAAGCAAGTGAGCACAAAGAAATTCAAATGGTGTGATGAATCTATGGGCCTCACGACCCTTATTAGTTAAAAGATGGAGTTTCCCTTATGTTTTTGTAAGGTGTTTGACAAGTGGGAGAATGTTGGGAAAAAGGTATCACAACCTTAGTTTTTCTAATATATTTGTATTTAATTATTTAATTCTATTTTATCTCATATAGTTTTAATTTGGTAATTTGTAATTATCACTTAGTTGTCATGAAAATTGTTAAATGCAACTATGATAATTTGTAAAGTGGATAAGAGTTGTTGGATTAAAAAGAGCATGAAAACGAGGATTAAGTGTGGACTTGGATAAGAAAATTAATATCTTTAGTTTGCATGTACATGTTACAAAAAGAAAAATAAGATCACAAGTGGAGTGTTTTAGTTGAAAGAGAAGTGCGTGGAGATTTTGGACCTTTTTTAGCTCATAATTTTCTCTCATGATTTGAGAAACCATTTATGGTTTCTAATTTTGGGTCTTTCCTATATAGACTAACTCATAGTTTGGAGATGTATGTTTTTTTATATTTTACGAATTTACAAAAGGTTATGTTCTTGAAACTTCTTTAGACCTGTATTATTTTTCTCCTATGAAGGCTTGAGCCTATTGGTGTATTGAAATTGTATTTGGTATTGCTAATACATTGGTTTGAGTTTCAAAGAGTAGGTTTTTTCCTAAAGGGTTTTCCTCAAGTAAAGATTGTGTTGTTGTGGTGAATATTTTTGCATTTGTTTTTCATTTTTAATTTTCTTTAGATCTTGCAGTCACGTCAGTCTTAATTGATTAGTGTAGGAAGTTTTTTCGTTATTAACTTCCTTTCACCATTGACCACCCTATCCAAGAGCAAAGTAAACTTTTTGATGTAAGATTTGTGACAATTAAGTCAATGCAAATTTAATAATAGAGCTCAAATTCAAATTGTCAACTACAATCTAAAATTAATCATTCTTCATTAAATACTTAAAATCAACAAAACAAAATTAAGATGTTCTAACCCACTCAATTTCATTTATATTTACAATCTCAACTCCTTATAAACAACTAATTTATATTCTCTTTTATATCAATTCTTTTTATACCTATTCTCAAACCTAAATATGCATTATGTGTGAATTATTTCCCTATATTTATACAATAATAATATTTTTAAAAATATATATTGTGTGTGAATCATTTTCCCAGATTTATATAATAATATATTTTTAAAATTGCAATAACAACTATAGTTTGCAAGAGAAAACTAATGGAAGTTGCTTTCCCTAGGTTGAATTTGAATTGGGCTATGGTCACACCTAGGCTTGATAGGCACATGGGGAGTAAAAAGTACCCCTATTCGTTGTACCTCATTCTTTCCACTTGGTATTTAGGGCATTTAAGGCTCAATTTCAATAAAACTAATTGTAAAATCAAATTGGAATATTCTATCCATTCCAAAATTACCTTTTAACTAATGATTTAGTTAGTGCACACTAAATAAACTCATAATGAGGCACGGGTTGCTAAATATACGGGCGATATGCATGCCGTAGATCTAGAATTTTTTTTAGAAAAAGCACAAACGACAACCAAAAGCAAAATTTCATGGCAAAGCACAATCAAAATTTTAATCATACAGTAACATTTTAAACTTTAAAACATGTTATCTAGATAGTTGTGTAGATTTAGAAGAATGTTGGTTGATGAGATTTGGGTAAGATCATTGTTGGCCACAATCATATAGTCGACTAAATCTGTGTTTTTTAAAATCAATACAATCATTATAGCCCCCATGGGAAACTTCAAAATAATAATGTCTTTCTCAGGACAAGAATTGCCAACAGTGGTCCAAATAGATCTTGTACGGGACGGTGTACATGCAGTCCAAGCTCTCGGGACTGAATCTGCAGCACCCACTTTTGGGTTATTTGAGCTCTTTTACTGAACGCCCTTAGACAAAGCCTATGATGATGTTTTTTTTTCTTTACCTGCAATTTGTGGTAGAAATTTGTCATAGTCTATTGCTATCCTGTGTAGTCCCTACCAATTCCCCAATAACAAAACATTTGGAAAGCATTTTCCTGCACATTCACCAAGAAAGTAAGACTTTAGAGAGCACATTTGACCCAGTTGTTTTCAAGTCCAATTCGTATGGATGCCCTAAACTACTCCTTTGACCTTCGAGGTTGTGTAGCTATCATGGACAAAGTCACGATTCCATACATACAAAATCCACTTATTAAATACCCAATATAAGTAAGTACTTAGAAGCAGTCCAATTGAAAGAAGTGAGGTGATATAGGCTAGAGTTAATGCTAAAAGTTTGAATCTTATCATTCAAATGTAGTGGATGTTTATCTGTACTTTGAGGAATTGAGTCTAAATGGGGGAGGTAATATAGTATGGAGTGCTAATGTTAAAAGTTAGGGTCTTATCATTGATATCTAGTGGGTGTTGTAGATTTGTTTGGCAAGCTGGACAAATGATGTGATATAACACTGTTATACATGGGATATGAAAATTGAAATGATGTAGTGGGTGCATTCTTGGGATCTTCAAAGGAAAATGCTTCTTCTCAATCAGTGCTCAGTAGCCTTGCATGCCTAGAACTTTTTGGCATAAAAACCATGACTCATTCCATTCGTATGAATCAGTAGTAGTGTAAATGGCAGCAAATCACAACAACCTCTGGAACTGGGACTATGAAAATTTTAGGCTTGATTCAGATTTTCCTATGGGTCAGTTGACTTAGTGTTGTATGTTGTTTGTTTGTTTGCTGTTATATTATTCAGTATTGTTTAATCTTTTTTTGAGTCTTTTCTGATGAGGTATATGATTTGGCTTGTGAATTCATTATCAGCTATATCTCAGTCACTGTGGGATGAATGGGAGCACAGTTTACTTGCCTCCACACCTTCATCACAGATAATTCAGCAGCCCCAGTTATCAACATTATCTCTATACAATGAAGGTCAGTGCACAGTCCCTTGATCTGCTGTTGATACATGAATAGTTAATATGTATGATTTTGCTGCTAGTAAATGTATGGATAGATAACATGTAGATTCTGTTTGAGGTATTTGTGCTATATAACAATTCAGGCACTTGACTACATTACTAGTTTCTAACTTTTAGATTGCATTAGATGGTTCTGAATTCATTCAAGTCCTTCTCATTGTTTTCTCACTACAAGAGCTTCCTTTTTAAACTAAAGCATCTTTGACGGCAGGAATAACTGATATTTCAGCAGCTACTTCAACTTGTTATAGAGATTTTTGTGAAGACAGCCCTGTATGTAAAAGAAGACGGATGCTTCTGTTCCCAGGAGATGAGGCTACTCATTATGGAAATTATGATTATGAATCTATGAGGGTATAGACTGAATTCCATAACTGTTTTTTTCTATAAGCAAAAATTGCAGGGTCACCTTTATGATAATGATAAATGGCGCATGAATCTATATAAGGGTTGTATTTTATTAACAGCTCTTTAACTAGTCAGTGTATATAACAGTGAAGGTGATAGTGAAAAAATGGTCCAAGAAAAACTGAAGGTAAATGGTAAAAGAAAAAAAGGAGAGTTTTCAAACTAAAACAAACTATGTGTTTTTCTCTGACCCAAATAAACAATCGGATTTTGCAGAGTTGTTCAGGGTATGACTTGAAAAGTATATGCGAGAGCATACAACTCCCGGAATCAACAGCAAGTTCCCTGTGGTTCTCTGGTAATACATCATTATCAAAGTTAGTTATTCTCATACTTTCACTGTGGAGTGTGGAGATCCATACTGTCCACAAAGTTGGATTTGTTCATAATTGAACGATGATAATTTTGATTTTGATTGACAGATGATCAGATTCTTTGCCCCAAGAAGTTGTGCCAGGAAAAATTCCCTGAGCAACAAGGTCTAGAATTAAAAATAGATGGACAAACGTAAGTACATTAAATGTGTATATGGAGGATTTTTTGTTCTTCTTCTTACGCTGATATACCCGGAAGAGCTGCAATAATAGTTTAAGTGCAAAATGATTGGCAATTGTGTTTATGAAAAGTTTTTGGAGCCTTGGATGAAATTTAACTAGTTATCTGTCTGAATGGAACAGGAACATCTCACCACCACCATTTTTTAACCAACAAGGTAAGTGAAATCAATATTAATGGCGATTTTAGTATACTATTCTATTCTTTGGTTTGCAGACAGTTCATTTGATATTGTGGTTTTTCATTGTAGAAAACAAGGCCCCAGTGAAATCTGATTTACAGCCATTTGAGGAAAAACCTTCAATCAACAGACCTTCACTTGAGGGTAAATTAAGCTTCCCCTGATGATCTAGTCTGTCTGGTTTTAATGAACAATCAACTTATTATGATCATAACGTTAAGATGTGTTTGCTAATGTGTTATGTATGCATTCTCAGGTGTGGGTGTAAAGAGAATCAATACTGATCCTCTTACAGCAGCTAAGAAGAAGGACAAGTTAGCTACCCCAGTTCTGGCATATCCATTTGCTGTGCTAAAGCCCAGTGGGGTTGAAGGAGATGTGACACTCAATGACATAAACAAGAGAATTTTGATGCCTCCCAAAAGACCCATCCAACACCCTGTTGGGGACTATGCCAAAACTACATCTGCTGCTTCAACTGGCTCTGGCCTTTCTGGAAAGGCTGTGGTTGCTCTCACCAAAATACACACACAGGGAAAAGGAACCATTACAATTATGAGGACAAAAGGCTGAGTTGTGCATCATATGCAACCCTTGTATGGGAATTGCATTGCACCCAATGTACACTTGCCTAAGCTAGGTTTAGGCACAACTTGTGTCAACAAAGTATTCTAAATTCAGTTAAACATGTTGTAGATGTTCTCCCCAAGTCTTGATATACATCCAAAACCACCTAAGTAGACACCAACAAGGGTAGACCTTAAAGGTCTTACAAATTAGGAGGTTGAGAACATTGAGTGCAACAAAGTAGAAGTTAGAGGCCTAACAAAGGAGGAGTGGAGTTTAAGGGGTGTAGAAATTTTGCTTCTCATAATAACTTGTCTGTAGTATGTATATATATGCATATTCTTTTTATCTGAACTGGATTTGAGATGTGCCTGGGATAGGAGAATTGGGCTATATTGGTTTGTAATGTATTTTATTGGGATTTCATGAAACTATATTTCATGTACTGTATCACAGATTGATAATTATATACATAATGAAGACTTGCATTACATCTTTCTAGCTGTGTTCCATAGCTGAATCTCATCATTCAACCTCACCAAATTTTCTCCTGGTCTGTCTGTCTGCATGATAAATAAAAAATATTCGATGGATTTTCTTCTTGAACTGACATTGGATATATCTTATGCTATATTTCCACGTTGTAGGTTAGAAAAAATACAAAAGAATCTACAAAGTCAATGCTAGCCATGTCGCAGAGGCAGTGAAAGGACCCTTCAAGTGGGGGTAATGAGAACAGGATATTCCAACATTAGTAAAAGGTATAATAGTGGGATATAAAGTATTAAGTAATCGAGTGAGTCTTTGGACAAAAATGGGTCAAAAGCAGGTGAAAGATCTATGTCACTTTCTTGAAGTAATGCGCATATCTGCATTACATCTATACATGGCTCTCAATTTCTAATTTTTTTCCATGTTCATGGGTACTATTCAGAGGATATAAATGAATTGTATCTTTGTTTCTTCCATTATGATGTAAAAGTATATGAGTCTATTTTCAAATTAATAATATATTTAATTGAAAATTATATAATAAATAGGTAATTTAATGGAAAAAAAAACATTTTCAAAGAAGCTTTGAGTCTACTTCATAATTATGTGTGAATGTGACTTTCTTACAAGATAATATAAAACTAGATTTCAAATATATATCTTTTACACACTAGTCAACAATGCTTTGCATATACATATTTAGTTTTAGTGTGTTTGAAAGGAGTGTGAACACTCAAATCTCACATATGGTCATCTCCATGCCACTGCCCCCATCTTGACACGTAACAATATCTACTCATTAAAATAATTCATCTTACCTTAATTAATCCACTTTATCAAAATCAAATTGTTTAAATAATCTTTATTATTCAATTAATTTAAATAAATTGTTTTTCCACAAATAATTAAATAAAATTTAGGATTGCCAATAGTGGCATGGTGTGATGGTTAAGGTGTTGTGTTGTTATTCTTGCCATCAAGTTTCAAACCCCATTAGGGTGTATTTGTTGAAAATTTATATTGGGGATGAGGTCCCCTATTTGTGACGTCGCTGGTTCATAGCTTTGGATAAAAAACGTTTACCCCTCTTAATAAAAAAAAAGGATAAATCAACTCATCAATCAGACTAGTTAAGTCATTAATCAAAATAGTTAACAGTTCAATCAAATCAGTTAAGTCATTGATCAAAATAGTTAACAAATTGATCAAATTAATTAACGAATCAATCAAATCAGTTAACTCATCAATCAATATGACTAACTAATTGCTAAAAATAATTAAATAATTTCATTAAATAAATAACTCATCCATCTCATCAAAAAATTATAAATTGGTTCAACTCCATCATTTCATCATCAAAATAAATTTTTTTTAGTAAGTAGATGTTGTCCAATCGAGCAACAAAAATTCTATCATTTATAGATCACATCCATATGCTAAGAGTTATTGCATTTTAATTTTAATTCGTTATGTTTATGCAATTTTTCATTTTTACTCCATCAATGGTGAGCGTTTAATTCAATTTGAAGTTTTTATTTAGTTTATTAAAATCTTTTTTTTTAGTTGATTTTCAGACTTACAAGAAGTATAGCCCTGATAGTTGAAAATGTGAGATTGACTATTAACATCAAGGTAAATTCCAATTGACAAGAAGGTAAAGGAAAAATATGGCATAGTGGAAGAATGTCAATGGTGAAGACATTTTGGATGTCCCAAGCTAACTAGCCATGAGAAAATATTAGAGTAGTGTTTGTTTTATTATCCTTTGATTTTTTTTCATAAGATGTTAACTAATTGTTCCTTTGTTTCCTCCATGATGAAGTGAAAGTACACCATTTTACACAAATTTTATACTAACAATATAATTAGTTAAATAGGTAATTTTATTGAAAAATTTCACTTTGAGAATTAAATGGAGGAAATGTTCAAATTTTCTTCTTCATAATTACATATGAATGTTGGCCTCCTTAGAAGGTAATGAACTGTTCTTAGAGTCATATGACTTGTTAAGATCGAGAAGAAGACAATAAGAATATAGCCTTTAAGATTTGAATATATATATAGTATTACAAAGGACTATAGTCAAAATAACTAAAAATTTAGATTTGATACTAATGGTTAATTTGAAATGATAACAATATAAAGAAAAAATATGACATTGTGGAAGACTGACAATGGTAATCACAAGTGGTTGTCCCAAGCTAACTAGCCATTATGAAATATTAGGCTAGTTTTTGCTTCATTTTCGTATGAAATTTTTGATTGTATATAATGCTTAGGAAAGATGTCATGTATAGCATAATTTATTAGGCTCTTTAGAGGTTAGTTTGTGGTGATTCTTGGATAGATTGTTATGAGATACCATCTTGTAGTATTTTAGAAACTGTTGATATGGATCTACATTATAATATTATGAGATACCATCTTTTAGTATTTTAGAAACTTTTGATATGGATCTACATTATAATATTATGAGATACCGTCTTGTAGTATTTTAGAAACTGTTGATATGGATCTACATTATAATATCATTGAGATTGTGATGATAATGTTATATTTAGTCAAAATAATTTCTTATTCATTAACAAAATCTTATCCACTCTTATAATTAACTTGTGTATTTAGGAGTGAAATTAGTATCATGCATATGCACTTTTTCTCATAGAGTGGTCATGTTGCATAAATTAGATGAAGTGAATAAAATTAAACATGAAAACATGGGAAAAAATATTTACAACACACACAAAAGTAAACACACTAGATTATCATTGAGAGACCTAGTAAATGAAATCACTAATAAGTGAGGTTGTGCCTCTATAATATTACCAATAATAATAAATGCATGATTGCACTTGTACATACAGATATAATATACAACCAAACACATATCTTCCTTGTTCTGCATCTTGAAACTTTATCCTAGGATATCTTGAACCTCTTCCTTTTGGATTGAAATTTTATATATCTTTAGATTAAAATTCCCCATTTACCCCAATATTTGATTTAACCAATACATGCCCAGATTCTAACATAAAAATATCTAAATGACTAACCAAACTTGTTTTTAAATGGGGTAAACTACTAGAAATTTAAGCTTCTTAAAAAAGTATGTGAATCTAAAATTGTTTTAATGCAATATTGGATTAACCATTAAGAGCATATATGGGAGTATATAAGAGTAAATTAGAAATTAACAAATCATAATAATATTACACATAGCACCAACTATGCATGGAGAAACAATTTTAAAAGAAAATATCCACCACTAAAGAGAGAAAAAGTCTACATTGATCTTCAAATCAAGATTACATAATCAACAAATGATGCGGACAAGATTGGGGGGTCTTATCAAACTACCCAAACTTGTAGCCTTAACATATCATCCAACCCACAATCTTGCACACATATCAAAGATGACATCTAGTCTAACAAAATATGGAAACACAAGTTTATTCAAACCCTCATATCTATTTTCACTCAACAAATCCTTCAAGAATCAATTACTTGAGTTCATTCTTTAATATAAAAACAAATTTAAGAAATTTTAATATTTTTTAGGCACTTCATGCCTTCAAATATTGAAACTCTCACGCCTTCAAACTTTCTTGGCTTCACTCTTGTTTTAAAATCTATTTTTTATCTTCATACAACAACTCTCTTGGTTGTGTTGAACACCTACAACACACTAGAAAATTCATTTTTTCCTTCTTCTATTCCTCTCCTCTTGGCAAGTTGATTTCCTACATTTTTCCTCATGCAATCCTCTAGAGAAACCTACAAATCCTTTCATCAACCTTGATGTTGTTGATTGTTTCTTCTTAATACCATTAAAGGTTGTATTTTATAGAGGCTTAAAACTATAATAAATTTAATGCAGCAGAACATATTCCTACACTAACCTTGAGAGGAGGGTAATACAATTTTTTTAGATCTTTACAATAGTTACACAAATTAAACAAAAATAAGCATAAATATCATGCATACCACAACATAGTGATTTACATGGAGAAAACCCTTTCAGGAGAAAAACCCCGCACCCTAAAATTTGTCCAATATATTAATTAGAAATCATGAATATTACAATATACTTGTAGAGCAAGCTTCTCATGGGAGTATCACCAACTAGAGATTTGAAGGAAACAAAACAATTATCAGACTCTCATAATACATCACAATGCACAGTTGTAATATGATTCCCTCATAAAATAGGGTTGCCTTCTAGGACAAGACAAGCCAACAAAATATCTATTATCATATTTGAGACCTAATGATGAACAATCTAAATTTACAATAATAAAACATACATAAAATGTGGATTTTGGGGGTGTTTCTCTTGAACCCTCACTAGAGTGAATGGCCCTCAGGCCCCCCACTAGGGGGATGGACCTCCCAAACCTCACAATGGGGGTACCCCCCTCCCTAAGCTCAAATATATTAGCATGTTATAATCACAATGTTGAGACACTATTTTTCCTAACATTCTCCCACTTGTTGAACACCTTGCAAGAGCAATAGAAGGATCAATACCATAATTTAATTGCTAGGGTCTGAGAGACCCATAGACTCTTAACACCATCTAAACTTCTCTACTCTTATAGCCTTAGTTAAAGAATCAACAATTTTGTCACACCTAGTTAGCGTTTGCTAATTTACTTTTACCTTCACAAGTAAATAGGATGGAAAATACAATCATGATTTGATATGTTTGTAAAGGAATGGAATATTGAAATAGGTATTATGTGAAAGTATTGATAAATACTTAACATGGATTTGAAAGAGTAAATATGTTTACAATGATTGCTATATGAATAT
>VDFB02353493.1:362482689-362538857 GCA_007258455.2 Sequoia sempervirens | reverse complement strand
GTACACCTTGCATTATGTATTTAATGTAATTATTCTTGGCACCACTTAATGTTGCATTTAACATTGAGACATAAGTTAAGTTGCTAAAATGTAATTATTTAATATTGGGGAAATAATAAATAAAGCATCCAATATTAAATAAGGGGACATGGTTTGTAATCTCATAGTTATTGTCACATAGTTTTGTGTAATACCACTTAGTGGTTTTGTGGGAGCTTGCTTCTATAAAAGCAACCACAAAGGTAGTTATTGAGTGATGCAATTTTGCATGATTAGCTCTAGTTAGCATTTGTGAGGGTTTGAAGCATGGCACAAGATGTGTGGTTGCATGCTTGTTCGCATGGATTGCTTGGAGAGAGCTTGTTGCTTCAATGGTGTTCATGGAGACTCAGAAGATGTATTGTAATCTTTATTACTGAATAATACATGAGAGATGGATGCTTTTGGAGGCTGGGTTTTTTTCCCTCTTGAGGGTTTTCCCAGGGTATATCTTGTGTCATATTTTCATGGGTATGTTGTCTATTCTCTTGTATGTGGATTCTGAATACTTAGATGCATATATTTCTTTATGGGTTATGTGGAAATTGTCTTTAATTGGCTGCAAGTTTCTAACAAGTGGTATCAGAGCTTTGGTTATGGTTGTATAACCCTTGGATGAGAAAAATATTATTTAAGTTTGAATCTATGCGTTGCATGTGAGAATCAAAGACATGTCAGGATATGAAGGTTTTGCAGGTTGTTTATTGTAGATCTGAGGGTTTTGGGTTTGTTGATTAAATGGGTTGTTTGTGGATCTGGGATGTGAGAAATTTTGGGTGAAATAGGTTTCTTGGTTTTGTATTCAAATGGGGGTTGTGGGGGTGAGCTTTCACAGATGATCTCCTGACCCAAAATAGACCTTATGGTTGGATCTAGGTTGGCCGAGAGATGAAAATTGATATATAATTTGACCTATTTCTGATACTGTGAAAAATTGCAAATTTTTTGTGCTCATGCCCAGATCGTACAGACGTCAAAATAATATTAAAAAAAAATATATTATTCTTTATCCATTAAAATTTTGTACTTACAAATAAAACAAAAAAAAAAAAAAATCAAAGCAAATTTTGATTTGAAAAACTTTATGAAAAAAAAAAGATTTTAATAAAAAAAAAATTATAAAGTTTTGGTGGGGGGTCAGACCCCCCACCGCCGTGCCGTACTGCAGGCAGCGGCCTGCTGGCCGCTAACAATAGTACCTTTGTACCCACTGCCAGCGGTATCGGCAGATATCATTGTTGGTAGCAGCCGGCCGACGAGCCTAGCGTACCGCCAACCCCACAGGGGTTTTTAAAAAACATTTTAAAATTAAATTTTAATTTTTTTAAAAAAAATTGCCTTTATTGTTAATAAATCTGCCCATGCATAAACTGATGCATGTTAAATAATTTTGATAAAATTTCGGGTTCAGATTCATGGGTTTTGAAATTTTAAAAAATTAAGCCTATTTTAATGGAATTTCGGGTCTGCTACCCAAGGAGCGGCGCCGCCCAGGTGGGGTCACCACTCAGCCACTAAGGGTGGCTAAATTTTTTTTTGCCTTAGGTGTAAACTGGTGTTTTACTTCGGAGGGGCATACCTTTTGCTCAAAATATTCATTTTTTGACTTCTTGGACTTGTTGGAAAGCTGACTCAGAGCTTTACATTGTGGTGCAAATTTTTTTTCTAGATTTTGTAGTTTTGATAGTGTTTTTCTTGGTCAAAGTCAGGTGATTATTTTGAGCTTCGAGAGGGCATATCGGGTGTATACGGAGTTGGATTTTGGACTTCAAATAGTCGACAAAAAGCTTGTTCAAAGCACTATACAATGGATCAGGTTTGGAGATATTTTGGCATGGTTTATTTTCTCTTTTCTTTATCTAATTTGTTTATGAGTTTCTTTGACTATGGTGATATTATAAGTTTATGGATGATCGGATCTTGGAGATTTGATGTTGGGTTCATTGTATACTCAGTTGTACATCTCAGATTATTCTATTTTTAACATGGTTATCAATATATGGTTGAATTTATATGCTTCATTGATGTATCTACAAGTTGTACAATGTTGTAGGCGGTCTATACTTACATGTTGCATTTATGACTTGGACATGGGTTGTCTTTGCCCATTGATATTTCAATGTTGATGCATGTCCAGTTTTGGTGGCTTGGTTTAGTAACTTGGTTTGCTGGTTTTGTTGTCATGTTAAGGAGATGAGATGGTATTACCAAGTACAGTCATGATATGAGATATATGTAGTTGACTATGATTATGGAGATATGTGGACATTGTTGGGTTGAGTTGTTAAATTTGGTGGTGATCATGGTGTCATGGATGTTTCTTGTGTTTTAGAGACTTTGGCATGTCATGATGGTTTATGCAGGTGCACTGTTGGTGGTGATGGATTGGTTCCTAATTATAGTTGTGGCGATGTATTTTCGTGGTATGAGGATCATGGTTTTACTTTTCCTTTTGGGAGCTCTTGTTATATTTGAGTTATTTGATTGTGTGAGGGCCTTTGGTTGATCTTCATGAGGAGATTGTTATCATGATGTCATAGATAGCTTGATTACACTTTTCAGTGGGAGCTTTTGACAGTGATGGTTTTGGCGGTGATGGATATGTTTATGATGGTTTGGCGGTTGTAAGTATCTTCTTGGCTTGGAGATTTTGGTTCTACTTATTATGTTACTGACATTTTAATTGTGTGTGTAGACTTGGATGATCTTCATGGAGAGTATGGTTGTCACTATGCCATGTGTGACTCGGTATCACAGTTCAGTGGGAGTTGTTGGCAGTGACGTGGATTCACCATTTGATGGTGGATGTTCTTTTGCAGTGATTGTTGGTGTCATTGGTTAATTGGCATCTTTGGTTTCATTGACAGAGGATGGTTTTATGCATATTGATTACATATGTTGATTCTTGGTTTAGGGTGTTATTGTATTATTTCATGGTTTACTCTTGATCATATGTTAGATTTTTGGCATGGTACTTGTTCTCTTGAGACTAGGATGTATGCATTGTTGTATGAGATCTCCTATTAGGAGATGGTTAGATCATGATGTCATGGTTATGTTCTTGATTCAGCTGTTAGGACTTTGACTATTGATCTTGTTGGTTCTCTTGGTATTGGTTACATTGATCATTTGCTTGATTACTTCATGATGGTGCTATGTTGAATTTGGAGTTTGGAATGGATTGGATGGTTATAGGTACTCATGGATACTTGGAGACATAGGTGAGGCTTGAGTTCTCTTATGATTAGAGACATGTGTTGAGATGGTTACTCTTGATGAGATTTCACCAGGGAGCCTGAGGAGCCTACACCTTGGTTGGATGTGAGTTCATCATGGACCTATGAGGAGAGTGTTCTTGGATGAGTCATGATGACTTGGATGTCTTGGAGGAGCATTCTCATTCCTCACTCTTGGTCTACTCGGCAGTTTCACTTGAGAGGTATTGCCCATTGTTACTTTCAGGTGCTTTGTATTTTATGCTTTATCTTCTCATGCCTAAGGATCTTGAGCTATGGATATATGGTTTGGAGAGTTCATTTGAGGAGTGTTGGAATGTTTATCTCCTTATGCATTGTGATTTTATTCAGTGATGTTGTGTTTAGGAGATGTATTGGGCTTATTTCCTTTATTGGAAATGGATTTAGTTTGATCTTCTTTGGCTTGAGAGGCTTACATCCATGTTGATTACATGATACTTATGTAATGTTTGATCTTGGAGATTGAGCGTTTGGGTGTTGTGGATTTTCTTTTGGGGTGTTGTGGAGGAGATCATACTTGACACAGTTGGCTTTTAGAGGTGTATGTAGGAGATTTTCCTTACAGATTATTGATATACAAGTTTTCATATCATTTTGGATGATTCCTTGTTACTACATGATGTAGTTTACACTTTCTATATGATGCTATTGGTAGACTTGGTATGCTTTGATCTTTTTTAGATTTGCATTACCCATGCAATGGGAGCTCTTGGATGTGTGTCATTCTTTGATAGGTTTTGCACATAGAGTTTATGATTGCAGTTTATGGGTGTATATGTTTATGGCATGAGTGTACTATGTTTTGTATACCTTGGAGGTATGGACAGTTGGATGTATTGGCACTTGTTGTGGGTGTTATTTCAGTTATGGGTTTGTGTATCTTGACAACTACTGGTGCATATTGATACCTTTGGATTAAGTGTTCGTGTTTGGGATATCAGTTGAGCAAGTCTTATGCTTCGTTGTGACATATTGTGTGACTTCTCTATTGGATGGCTTCTTATCTTTGTGCATTGGCATGATGGAGGACGAGAGCATTCATGCTTGGGATGGTGGTCACTTTGATTCTTGTTGTAGGTATCTTGATGGAGCACATGGAGCATTTTGATTCCATGATGGTATATGTGGCTATATGGATTGTTCATTTGATTCATGTTTTGAGGTTAGTTGTTCCCCTTATGCAATGTATACAACAAGTGGGAGAATGTTAGGAAAAGGTGTGTTGTACACCTTGCATTATGTATTCAATGTAATTATTCTTGGGGCCACTAAATGTTGCATGTAACATTGGAACATAAGTTAAGTTGTAAAAATGTAATTATTTAATATTGGGGAAAATAATAAATAAAGCACCCAATATTAAATAAGGGAACATGGTTTGTAATCTCATAGTTATTGTCACATAGTTTTGTGAAATACCACTAGTTTTGTGGGAGCTTGCTTCTATAAAAGCAACCACAAAGGTAGTTATTGAGTGATGCAATTTTGCATGATTAGCTCTGGTTAGCATTTGTGATGGTTTGAAGCATGGCACAGGATGTGTGGTTGCATGCTTGTTCGTATGGATTGCTTGGAGAGAGCTTGTTGCTTCAATGGTGTTCATGGAGACTCAGAAGATGTATTGTAATCTTTATTACTGAATAATACATGAGAGATGGATGCTTTTGGAGGTTGGGCTTTTTTCCCTCTTGAGGGTTTTCCCAGGGTATATCTTGTGTCATATTTTCATGGGTATGTTGTCTATTCTCTTGTATGTGGATTATGAATACTTAGATGCATAGATTTCTTTATGGGTTATGTGAAAATTGTCTTTAATTAGCTGCAAGTTTCCAACATATATAACCATATAATTTTTTTAGCATTTTGATTATGTTAAGGTTTTCATCTATAACTTCTCTTGTTAGTGCCTTTGTTTTTTGTCAAAAACCAACATGTGCTAGTTTTAGTATAGATTTTTACTTGTTCATCAAATTTTGAAACAAATTACATTTTTATGAACTAGACTCCATTCTACACGTAATGAAAAAAAGAAAAAAATATTTTCAATTAGTTTTCAAAAAATTTAGGGGGGAGTAGCTTTTTAGGATGTTTCCACTTTGAAAATTCATAAAATATTATTATTCATTAAAAAACTAGCTAAATGAACTAGGATAAACTTCATGGCGTTAGCTAATTTCTCACTTTTCGGATTTTTAAAATTCAAAAACAAAAGTTAACGAAAAAGGGAGGCCACAATAGACACTATGCTTTTTTTTTACAAAAATAGGACCACTTTTGGTGGCCCCCCTTTTTGAAACCCTTAAACTTTATTATTTTCAAAAAAATTAGTAGCTTAGAAAGTAGACTCATAGCACTTTGAAACTCTTGTTCTTGTTGCATCTTCAAATTTTGAGGGTAACTATCTTCATTTTCTCATGGCCATCAAACTTTGCTAATTTCAGGGAAAAAAAAAAAAAGTGGAATCTTAAGAGCCATTTTTCTGTCACAACTTGGTGCAATTACCCATGTACCTTAGAGTATTCCTTGTGTTATCATGGTAATTTAATAGGAGACAATATTTTCATTCATATTCATGGTTATGTGGATTATATTGGATAGGTGATGTTGATAGAAGATGATCCACCAATGCTTATGTTTTTACTTTATTCGGTGGTGCAATTAGTCGAAATGAGTAAGTGACAAGATGTGCTTGGTTTGTCCACTACTGAAGCTAAGTATATGGTAGCTACTCATGCTTGTAAAGAACCCATTTTTCTTAAACAATTGTGTTCAAATGTTGGAATAAATGGTGCAGTGATAATTTATTATGATAGTCAAAGTGTGATCTACCTAGCTAATAACCCAATATTTCATGGCAAGACTAAGCAGATTGATATATAGTATCATTTTTGTTAGAGGATATGGTCAAGGATGGCAAGGTGAAGATAGTTAAGGTACAAACTTTGATGAATGTTGTAACAACCCCAATGTTCTACTCAGTAACATTCCAAATATTTCACATTAAGTGAATATTCTATGATGCCATGACATAGCAATAAAACTTTTTCTTTCCATAATGTAAATTACATGCATATTTTAAATAACACTATCTCCAAATTTCCATTGCATTCCATTGTAATTTCACAAATCTTTCCATATCATAGATGTCATATTGAATGAACTCAAGTATATCATTCATGATTACATCCTTCCATATAAATGGGTACATGATACAAACATATCTCCTCTAAGCTTCATTTAGCAATAGATACAAACTAGTCCTCATGTTTCCGCAATGGTGCATACATTCTAGATGTCCCCACTCCCTGGTGCATACACTCTAGTTGCCCCTAATGCTAGCACAAACATCCACAAACCTCAACCACCAACTGATGAGGAGAAGCATCACTCAAACGCTTTTCCACCAACCACGGACTCAAATGTGGTACCCCGCACATCTACCTCACAGGTGAGATGGCCCTACCCTTCGACAAAGATATTGGTTGGTAAACCCCATAACAATAGCCTATTTGAGCTTAGTGTTGTGTCCTAAAAATTAGAACCTAACCATACGTTTGTCTTCCCTACGAGTATTAAAACCCTGAACTGGAATGCATATAAGGAACACAATGAATTACAGTGTAAACAGTGGCAACTTACACTACTTTCACCAAATTATTCTCACCCAGTACTTCGAGTGGAAGTCATCCTATTCACATACACTTATAAAGATCGGTTTGGATTATGACCGTTCATATAGTATGCTTAGGTAATTTCCTCCAATGGGTAATCATTAACCCCAAAAATAACCTATTCCCCTTTTCCCAAAATACAATGGTATCTCTACCAATTAATCCTAAGCATAAGTTACCCCTTCAATGGGGATCCCTATCCCAGGTATAACATATGAGCTTTTCTATTCTATAAATTAACTTTGCATAGACAAGCTATTCACTTCAAAAGATAATCTATTCCCAAGTATAACTTTATAATCGAGAGTATGGCTACATAAGCCTCATCATAATCATAGATTTAATATTCATATATACTGAATCCATTCAATAATATATCACATCAATAAGGTTAACTAGAATGGACGCCAACGGTCATCTGCACAACGCTGCCGATGTTAGGGTTTTGACTGGGACGAGTTCACTGATATTGGCTCCTGAAGGGAAGTGTGACGGTGGTTGTTTAGGCGGTGAACACAACAAAAGCAAAGAAGGTCGGGGAAGCCCAAAAGAAAACGCAGGGAAGCCTACATGAAAAAGCAGAGGACTTGCTTCTAGTGATGTCAGCTTGATTCCAAATAGAGGACAACAGGGCATCGTCGATTCAGGGGGAAAAGGAGTTGTAAAGGTTTTAAAGGAGCTGGAGAGTGGGGGAAACCTATTTGGGCGTGAAAAGGAAATGAAGGACCCAACCAGAAGGTCTACAAGTGGGGGTGGAAGGGACTTTGTTCTCCTTCCCTCTTCTAAAAAAATCACGTTGGAACTAGATGGTGAGCTCGAACAAAAAGTGGCATATAATGAAGAAGTATTTTCTTGTATGGGCCTAATCGAGAGATTCGGGGGATACTGGCCAAGCTTGACAGATCTCCACCTGTGGATCTAGAACCATTGGAAGCCTCTATTAGATGGGTATGCTCAGATTTATCCTATGGAAAAAGGATTTTTTATTGTTGTTTTTGAAAAGGAGAAGGATAGAAGCAAGATCCTCTGTGACTACCATTGGGATTGGGAAGAAAAATATACTTTAATGTTAAATCCATGGCATCCGACTTTCAACCCAACAACTGAAATGTTTGAGAGAGTCCCTATTTGGGTGAGACTTCCTAACCTCCCACTACTTGGGAACTCTTTAGGTAGCTTTTAAATGGTGGATGAGGGATCCTCAAATCTCCTACATTCGACTTATGCTCGTATTTTGGTAGAAATGAATGTATCCAAGGTGCCTCTGGAGGAGATTCGTCTAAAAAATTTGAAGGGTTGTTCGATGCAACCTTTGGATTATGAAGGGGTACCCTTTAGGTGTAAATTTTTTCATCAAATTGGGAATTTAGTTGTTGAATGTACCAAACATAGAACAACCAAATCTGCTTCTTGGTGGAAAGATGTGGCTCCCCAACACTATACTGTGGAGAAAAAAGAGGCAAAAGAAATGAACTCTTAGTTGAAAGACAATGAGGAGGAGGGACGGGGTGCTGAGGATCTACACCAAGTGGGGAGGGCGATGTTGAAAGAGGTGGGAAGGGAGGACCAGCAACAAAATAGTATTGTTTCAAAACATGAAGGGATTCTAGTTGGGAACAGTGTTAATGTTGTTTCTATTGATCATGAAAAGGAGTTGAACTTCAAAAATGGGGCTGCAACACCAGAGTGTCGGGAAAAAAAAGGTTGATAGTCAGAGTCAACAAGCAACCAATAGTTGTCATGGTGTCTGGAAGAGTCCCCGTGACATTTCATTGGAATGGTAGGAGGAGGCTGCAAGAGTGGAGGACGGTTGGAAAACAGTCAAGGGGAAGAAAGCAAAGAAGGAGCAAAAGAAAGCCTTCGCAATGGTCATCCGATCCCAGAAGAAAGGAAGACCAAATAGTGCTTCAAACTTGTGACCTGTTAATAGGTCCTTAAGGGATTGGTGACTATAAGCCTGAGTGTTTGTTGCAGAAATATTTCGTTTGTAATTCTTGGATTAGTTTCTAGCTTAAATTAGTGGTAGATCGGGGTTTTTTTGGGAAATAGTGGGTTTTGAATGGGCTTTTAATGGACGTTTGTATTGCGTATCCTTGTAATCTTTTATTTTTATTATCAATAAAATTATCTCTGTTACCGACCAAAAAAATATATATCACATCAATAAGTGATTCTCATGAAGAGTATAATCACGTCAATGAATGAAATCAATCGAAGAATGATCATATCAATAGGATATTCCATTCAAGAGCATATTCTCCTGATCATATCAATAGGATATTCCATTCAAGAGCATATTCTCCTTAATTAGAAGAGTTTAAACAAAGAGTCTACTCTTGTCAATACTATAACTTCGTATTAAGAGTGTAATGCAACTAGTTAAGTAGCAACTCTAACTTACTACTTATTTCCCACCTATGTTCCAAACATATAAAATTCCATAAAATCAAGTGATTTGGCTTAATCACAAAGGTGAGTTTTAACCTTGATACATCCTAATCTTAGGATATAGTCATCAATCAATGACTAGTCCAATTATATAGGTTACTCTAACCCTATATGTTCCAATCAAGACCAATTGAACAACTCAACCAAGTAGGTTATTCCCAACCCATGGGTTTCAATGAGTAGTCAAGTATAAATCCCAACCTAGTAGGTAAAAATCTACCCAAGGTCTCATTCTTTAATCAGAGAATACTTCTCAACCCTAATAGGTTAATCTAACCTAGGGTTCCATTCAAGAGTATAGAATGATCAAGTGATCATTTAAATAAATATATTTGATGTGGTTTGCATAACATCATATCTTTCATACCTTCCCTTTTGTAATGCTAATCATATCATTCTCAAGGTTTCCTAGCATAATTAGATAACAATTCCAAGTCGCTTCATGACATTGACATATTTCACATTATACACATAGTCTAAACTATCTATGTATAAAACACCAATATCTAATTCTCGTATAGGGTATATAGGAGTATTAAGACACTTCCCTTAATCATATTTCGTCATTTCTGGTATGTAATACCAATGATAACAAAACACTCCTATTATGGACTATATACAAACACTTTCATAGAAAAACATAAAGCAGCTTCATTTCCTTTCCAAAGCAAATGCTATGATTTCCTAATGCATGTATTCTCAAGCAATTCAAGCAAAGCATTCAAATCTCATTCCTTCATAAATAAAGACAAATAAGAGAAGACTAGATCCTCATGCCTGTATTACGCTTAATCCAATTGATTGACTTGACACACAACCTTCCAACAATAGCTTCCTAGCTTCACTTAGCTCTCTCAAAGAAATACTTCACTATGACTCATTTCTCAAGATAACAATATGCGCTCACAAAGTAATTCACAACTCTCACATAAATAAATACTCACAGCCCTCAAAATTTATAGCTCTCAGAATAATTGCAACAAAATAATTTTGCAGAGAAAATGTGTCCCAAATGAGAGAACTAGCCTCTCAATTTATACAGAAAATGGAGACTTTGCAGCCTACAAAAAAGGCATGCTAATTGGCAGTTCTCTCCATACAAGTCAACTCATAACACAACTAAAAGGCGGCAACAAACTAAATGTAGCTCATCAAAAAATGCTACAGATCGACCCTTCTATATTACTACAACAAAGGACTAATTCAAAGGTGCACATGCCTAAATGATGATAGTCAAATTGCAACCAAAATGGACTTTTACAAAAAAATAGAACTTCACAATTTGGCGCCAAGTATGCAGCCAACTCTCTATTACTTTGGCGCGGTTATTCTCAGTGAAATGGTCTTTTGTTAACAAGTAATACCTTTTCTACGTCAACTTAGTCATAACTTTACTAAACAACAGAGGAAAGATGAGTCATTCCTCTTTAATAGCATTTAAAAAGGTACTTTGACCAATTTATTGCTTTGTTGTTTCATTTCCTATTGTCATGCATTCATAATACTTTATGAAGTTATCTTTATATTCATCTCTTTACTTCATAGATATATGTGTTCTTAGCTTGGAGTAAATCGTTGTTCAAATAATAAAGATTCATTCATAAAGATCAACTATGGGTTGCTTCCTAATTGTCCTTTATTGTTGCCCAATACTTTTGTATATAAATCGCCCTCTATCTTATATCATTATATGTATTATTCGACATATATACAATTCAGCCTCTATTTAATACCAAGTATAAATAGATATTTTATACCATGTATAAATAGATATATATTTACATATGTACATATACATATATATAAATCAATACATAGCATCAACGCTATATTTATATATATGTATATGCATATATATATATATATATATATATTCCATGTCAAACAAGTTTGTATACATTCGATATATAAATGAATATGATCAAGTTGACATTTAAATATTAATCATATCGATTGTATATATGTATATATATCACCAACAATAACATATTCAAAATGATACTTAGATATATATATATCTCACGCTATATCATGCGCTATACATTTATAATAATCAACCTTCATTTATCAAATGAACCGGCCTTATATATAAAAGCACACTATATTATATATATATATATATATATATATATATATGTATGTATGTATGTATGTAGTACCTATATATATATATATACACCTCAATATAATCATTAATGCTTACGTGTATATATATATATACACACACACACACTCACATATATATAAATTCCATAGCAACACGATGATCAAATAGTCCATTTGATACTCAAATGACTATGACCATATGGTTATGTGCTCATATAACATCATATTAACATCTTTATACGTATATGCATAATCATACATATGTTGACATACTAGTATGGACATCCCATTATATCCAACATACACATGTATATCGACATGTGCATATATATGCATATAGGAATATATCTCAAACACTCATTATCTATTCAATCAAGCATAGTAACATAAGGAAGAACTCATAAGTGTATAGGAGAAAATTTTCACCCCTTACGTAAACTCCCCTTTTACACAACCTCACCTTAGAAAATCAAATCTGAAGGAAAAAATCTGCATCACCCAACTGCCTTCCTTCCACTTTGGCACTTGTTTGTTGTGTTAGTGAGAGAATATTTGTCGAGGAAACTCATGCGGAGCGTAGACATCCATGTGGCGCGTTGTCATCCCTGACGGATTCCCGCGTCTGAAGTTGGCAGAGGCGTTACACATTTGATTGGGTTCGATTTGTAACTTCCCTCTTCAACCAACCGACCCTGAAAATGGAATATTCTCTCATCCCACCTTCAAAAACACTCTTCTTTCATTCAATTCATATCTCCACAATCTCTCTTGCAATCAACACACACATTCTCACGCCATCTCTTAGCACTTCCAACATTCTCTTCACTCTCAAGTAGCATTTCAACACTCCATTGCAGCAACATCACTCCATCAACTCCACATAGCAAGTGCGAAGAAAGCCATTGAAGTGTGGGCTTGGAGTCTTGCAAGACCTCCTTTCATTGTAGTTACGGCTATGGTGACCTTGCCAAGTCTACATTCTCCTCCATTGGCTAGTGATCTTGTGGGTGAAGGTGGTAACATTTCGCTCCTCTCCTTTTTTATTTGGTTGAGTAGCACTTTACTGTTTTGTAGTGCTTATTGCAACTTCTACTTTCTTTACCTCTTTATCGCATATTTCTATCTCATTTCTAACTAGCTATTTGTGGAGGTGGAAACACCAAAACAGGGGTTTGACTGAGGCAGAACCGTATGCAGCCACAAAAATTTTCCCCTTCTTGCTTGTTTGTAGGTGAACGTACGTGTGGAGCTAGCTGGCGAACAGGCACTTTTGTGAGATCATCTTCATCACCCTAGTTCTCATTTACTTGTTTTATCACTTTAGTCTCTACTTCCTATACTTTTTCATTCTGTTTGTACCATCCAGATTAGTCAGCTAGGTTGTTAGTTAGTTTTTAGAAAGTTTGTATTGTGTTCACTATTTTCTGACTGTATAGATGCCAGCGCGCCTGAGAGACGCCAGCGTGTCACGCTGTCATCCCAGAACTATTTTTCCGTCCTCAGACAAAGAGTTGTCTGAGGCACAATACTGACTCCAAAAAATAACTCGCCTAGCCCAAAATTAAGTTCAAGATTTGTAGGGTGATTGAAGTACATTATATTCCTCATCATTCGCGATCCTTGTCTCAAAACATCCCTTTAGAGTGAGGTAAGTTAGGCAGCCCTCCACTCTCGACTCTTCCGTGACTTGGAGCCTTGACGTGGTTGGTCCCCCTCTCTTACATTTTTGGTGAACCCGACGTGAACCATTTTGGTTTCGTTTAGCAGTACTAAAAGCTCCTTTACTCGTGTTCTAGGAGCATTGTAGGTGTGAGTTTTGTGGGGCCCTTCGCCTTGCAACCCAACTTGTGACCCCTAGTAGGCATAGTTGGAAGGTTCTGTAGGTATTACAGAATGAAGCCTTAACTAGGTCACTATCCTATTTCAAACCTTTGGGAGGTTTTCGTAAAAGTATCAATTAGTGTGTGTGATGGCCTATTTTCTACATCTACCTATCCCCTCTATGCAACTTGTGAGTAGTTACAGGTTAACCTTCACCTCACAGGACCAATTGATGGGATTTAATAGAGAACTAGATCCTCTTTATATCCTTGCACAAATCAATGAGAACACTATAGCAGGTGTTATTGTTGACCCCATGTCTCAGGTGAACATCATAATTGAGGAGATCATGTTAATTTACTTCCTGCATAAAGATGGGTACGACGCACCTGTGAGTACCATATGTACACATAACAAAAATTTTGTACCTCCTCTTGGTAGTATTTTTTTGTCGGTCCTTCTCGGATCTAAATATGTGAACTTACTATTTGACATAATCCTGGGGTTTGAACTCTTCAGAGTGAAGCTAGGTATCCCTTGGTTGGTAGCTATGAATACACTCCTCTCAATTGTGCACAAATTTTTGAAATTTATTCATGAGGGTTTCGTGCATGTGATCCACGACACCGGCTACAAACCACTGGTTGTGTGTGGCAATTATTCTTTAGATCACTTTTGGCTTGCACCCATTGGTCCTCTCCCACCTAGAAAGGACCTCTTGTACCAAACGTATCAAAGGTACAAGAAAGGGTGCTTAACGCCTAGAGTAAGGTACCCTCCATCGCCTTATGTCATTTCACATAGGGCTTGTTTGAAATATGACAATGATGTTTCCATGGCCCATAGAAGAGAAGAAGAAAATCCCTCTTGAGGTCCTTCTTCCTCTTCTGTTGTTCAGCCTGGTGCTCCCTCTGGCCCTGTTGTGGTGCCATCAAATTCTATTTTGCGTTTGCGAGAGAATCCTATGGTGCTCGCTTGGCAAAAGCCTAAGCATCATGCGTTCGAACTTCCTATTCTTCCCATGGAGCCTAGGCCCGTTCAATATGGCATAAGGGTCCCCGAGGGGAGTCCTCTATGTCATGGCCTCCATGGCCTCCCAATGTTTTTGCTCCCAAAGAAGTAAATGGGAAGAGGCATGTTATTGAGACATTAGAGTTGACTCCCCCTGCTATTTCTCAATTTGCTCCTCTTGCTTCTATTCAGGAGCCTATCCCTCCACTGGAAATAGCTATGGTGGACACTCCCATGATTGAGCAGGAGCCTTTCGTCCCTTCGTAGCCTCTGGTCTCTAGCTCAAAGAGTCACAGAAACTGCCTTACGCGTGAGGACAAGTGCTAGTGAAAGATTCTTGTGGCTGAGTAGGCCGCTTTGCAGAAGATGGAAGAGTCAACCACCCCTGCTTCAGGGCCTCCTGATATGTCCTCTCCTCTCCTCCCCTCGGCTTCCATTCAACATAATTCAGTCTCGCTTTTGGTTACCGTTGTGAGTGTAAGTGTGCTTGACCCCAAAAAGGTGCAGGTGTTTATCGCTCCTTCAGTGGAACTGCCCCTGTTGATGTCCCTTCTAGACATCCCGCCATTCCCTAAACCCATGGATATGTCAAATACTTCAGTGTTATCTTCTACGGTTTTCTCCTCCTCCTTCACACCTCTTGCCTTGTTAGTGGGGATTTCACATCCCCCAACAAAGCAAAAGGTAAAGGATGTCCCTTCCAATAATGGAGGGCGTAAGAGGATGCCACCTTCTCCGAAGGGTGGTCCTATGTTAGCTTGTTCTATCCTAGTGACGGAACTAGTCCTGGCTTCCCCTAAGTTTATCACTGCTCCCAAGTCATTCGGTGATCCAAGCAGTGAATCTCAAGCACAACCTTATCCGTTCATTGAGGTAAGACATGGAACTCCTATAAAGTGCATGTTTAACTCTTTGGATGAAGTTTCATCCTTGTCGACGATCTTCACAAAATCACTAACCATAGAGCCACAAAAGCCTAGTGGAGAAGACCTTTTAGGGCCTTCTTCCTTATCCCTTGTTGTGGGAGGGTCACAAGCTCCTCCCCTTAACATTCCACCACTACAAGCTCATCCTCCTTCCCCCATAATGATCTAGATTGGGAAGCGGATGACCTCTTGGTTGATGAGTGTTAAGGGGAGGCCTCTTCTTTATCTTTAGATTATGTGTGTGTGTGTTGTGATGTGTTCCCTCATAACTATGTTATGTGTTCCTGGATGACCCTTGTCACCCTTGTTGGTGCTTGGATATAGGAGTGATTTTTGTGTCGTAAACCTTCTTCTATTTGTATCATCATTTTTCCATGTTTGTGTTTGATTTTCGGAAAATTGGGGATGATGCAAAGTGTTGGGGGAATTTAGGCCTCCCTTCCATGTTGACCTAATTTTTTATTTTCACTTTTTTTTCTCGTGCATTCCTCAGATGGTCTGATGTAGTAGGGGGTTCATGATAGTTCATTTTATACACTATTATTATACTTATACATATTTATGAGTAGCTCTAACCCCGAAATATCAGATCACCCATGTGTCCTTTGTTTATGATTATTTATCTTTTGCTCTTTTCTTATCTTTCTCTCTTCTTTTCTTGAGTTGTCCCTTTTATGTGTGACAATGCCATTCCTATGATACTTTGTTTTTTGGAAAATTTATTCTTTTCTAACGAATCTTTTCTTGAAAATCTTTGCAAGCCTTTTTTTCAAGAATCACATTATCGACTAGGACCCCTAACGGAATGTGTTTCCTTCATCATGGGTTTGTAAAGAAAGAACTTGGGAACTTCCCTTCGAGGTAGAAGCAGTTTTGAACTTCCCCTCGTAAGGAGACATCTTCTTCTTTTTGAATTCCTTGATGAAGTGAACATCTTTCGAACGGATTCCTTGATGTTGAATCGAATTGTGAAAAACATTCTCTTACTTTCAAACAGTGTGTCCCTTGAGTGGACCCTTCTTCGCATCGGGATCCTGAGGGACCCCTTTGAAATCCTTCTAATTTATTAACAGTTTGTGTGACTATCTACTTATTTTCTGCATGTCTGCCTTGTTTTTAGACATGCTTTATCTATGGGTAAACATGTCGCTTTGCAGGTGCGCCTGTGAAGCTGCTTTTTGACTTTGCGGAGTCCCCTTCTCTAGGTTTCCTTCATTTGATAGATCTTAGAGGACACATCCTTGTATGTCTATGGGCCCGTGAGGCACTTGCTTCTTTAGGTTTCCTCCATGCGAGATATCTTGGGGGATACCTCCTTGCAAGTCTATAGGCTTGTGAGGCACTTACACCTCTTGGATTCCTCCATCTAAGAGATCTTGGGGGAAACCTCCTTGTAGGTCTGTGGGCCTATAAGGCACTTTCATTTAGGTTTCCTTCATGTGAGAGATCTTGAAGGACGCCTCCTTGTAGGTTTGTGGGCCTGTAAAGCACTTTCATTTGGGTTTCCTTCATGTGAGAGATCTTGGGGGATACCTCCTTGTGGTCTATGGGCCTGTGAGGCGCTTACTTCTCAGGGCTTCCTCCATGTGAGATATCTTGGGGGTTGCCTCCTTGCAGGTCTGTGGGCTTGTGAGATGCTTTCATCTTGTGGGATTTGTCCATCATTGGTCTGAGGGCCTTCGGTGTACTTTGTGCAACTTCATAGTTTTGCACGGCTATGGAGTCTTTTGTTTGAAACTCCTCAAGGAGAGTACCTATGGAGTCCTTTGCCTACCCTGTGCTTTCCAGTTCGCCAAATCATGGTTTTCTTCCTCAATAATTCAGGTATAAATTTCTAACCCTACTAACTCTTCGATCTACTTTATCGAAGCACTCATCAGTATTCGTGCTTGCTAAAGTGGGGGGGAAATGTATAGGAGTGAATTTGCACTCCTTACACAAATTCCCCTTTTACACAACCTCACCTTAGAAAATCAAATCTAAAGGTGAAATTCCACATCACCCAACTACCTTCCTTCCACTTGGCATTTGTATGTTGTGTCAATGAGAGAATATTTGTTAGGGATGCTTGCACGACACACAGACATTCACATGCCGTGCTATCGTCCCTGACGGATTCCTGCGTCTGAAGTTGGTTGAGGCATTACACATTCGATTGAGGTCAATTTGTAATGTCCCTCTTCGACCAACTGACCCTGAAAATGGCAGATTCTCTCATCCCACCTTCAAAAACACTCTTCTTTCATTCATTTCATCTCTTCACAATCTCTCTTGCAATCTACTCACACATTCTCATGCCATCTCTTAGCACTTTCAGCATTCTCTTCACTCTCAAGCAACATTTCAACACTCCATTGCAATAATAGCACTCCATCAACTCCACATAGCAAGTGCAAAGCAAGCCATCCAAGCGTGGGCTTGGAGTCTTTTGAGACTTCATTTCATTGCAGTTGCGACTGTGGTGACCTTGCCAAGTCTACATTCTCCTCTATTGGCTAGTGAGCTTTTGGGTGGAGGTGGTAATGGTTCGCTCCTCTCCTTTGTTATTTGGTTGAGTAGCACTTTACTGTTTTGTAGTGTTTATTGCAACTTCTACTTTCCTTACCTCTTTATCACATATTTCTATCTCGTTGCTATCTGGCTATCCATGGAGGTGGAAACACCAAAATGAGGGTTTGACTAAGGCAGACCCCTATACATCCCCAACAATTTCCCCTTCTTTCTTGTGTGTAGGTGAAAGTACGCGTGGAGCTAGCTAGTGAACATACACTTTTGTGAGATCATTTACGTCACCCTAGTTCTCATTTACTTGTTTTATCACTTTAGTCTCTACTTCCTTTACTTTCTCATTCTTTTTTTACCATCCAGATTAGTTAGCTAGGTTAGTTATTTTTTAGAAAGTTTGTGTTGTGTTTACTATTTTCTGACCGTACGGACGCTAGCGCACCGCGTTGTCATCCTAGAACTGCAGTGCCATCTTAGGATAGAGATCTATTTGAGGCATAGTACCGACTCCAAAAACCAACTCACCTAGCCCAAAATTAAGTTCAGGATCTATAGGGTGATTGAAGTACATTATAGTCCTGATCATTCTCAATCCTTGTCTCAAAACATCCCTTTAGAGTGAGGTAAGTTAGGGCAGCCCTCCACTCTCAGCTCTCTGTGACCTGGAGCCTTGACGTGGTTGGTCCCCCTCTCTTATAATAAGCTCCAAAAACATAAACATCATCCAAGAATGCACTCAACAGTAATCAAGAACCTTACTAATGCAAACACATCATGCTAAGGATGACTTACCAATTCTCAACACTATGACTTGACTCAACCATTCTACTATGAGTGTGTGTGTAAGCTCAAATTGGTATCATTAAGGGTTAGCCGACCAATCACTTCTCCCAAGTGATACTTCCCCTCCACCTGGAGGATTGAACTTGTCCCTACAACTAGCTTAGCACATTTACAATGGTAGTTAGATGTTCATAATAAATTCATATGCATCATAAACTTAAGCATATTCATATAGCAATCATTGTAAACATATTTACTCTTTCAAAACCATATTAGGCATTTATCAACACTTTCACATAATACAAGTATTTCAGTATTCCATTCTTTTAGCAATCATATCAAAATCATGATTGCATTTACCATCTAATTTACCCGTGAAGGTAAAAGTAAATTAGTAGTAACAAGACGAGGTGTGACAGTTGTTGATTCTTTAACTAAGGCTATGAGAGAAAAGAAGTTTAGATGGTGTTTAGAGTCTACAGGTCTCTCAAACCCTAGCAATTAAATTCTGGTATTGATCCTCTCATTGCTCTTGCAAGGTGTTCAACAAGTGGGAGAATGTTAGGAAAAATGGTATCTCAACATTGTGATTATAACATGTTAATATATTTGAGCTTGGGGCGGGGGGTACCCCCATTGCGAGGTTTGGGAAGTCCATCCCCCTAGCGGGGGGTCTGAGGGCCATTCTCTCTAGTGGGGGTTCAAGAGAAACACCTCCAAAAGCCACCTTTTATGTATATTTTATTATTGTAAATTTAGATTGTTCATCATTAGGTCTCAAATATGATAATAAATATTTTTTGGCTTGTCTTTTCCTAGAAGGCAACCCAATTTTATGAGGGAATTATATTACGACTATGAATTATGATGTATTATGAGAGTTTGATAACTATTTTTTTAGCTCTGAATCTCTAGTTGGTGATACTCCCATGAGAAGCTTACTCTACAAGTATATTGTAATAATCATGATTTCTAAATAATATACTGGATGAATTTTTGGGGTGTGGGTTTTTTCTCCTGAAAGGGTTTTCTCCATGTAAATCACTATGTTGTGGCATGCATGATATTTATTTTTATTTTTGTTTAATTTTTGTAACTATTGTAAAGATCTAAAAAAATTGTATTACCCTCTTCTCAAGGTTGGTGTAGGAATATGTTCTGCTACCTTAACTTTATTATAGTTTTAAGCCTCTATAAAATACAACCTTTAATGGTGTTAAGAAGAAACAATCAACAACATCAAGGTTGAAGAAAGGATTTGTAGGTTTCTCTAGAAGATTGCATAAGGAAAAATGTAGGAAATCAACTTGCCAAGAGGAGAGGAATAGAAGAAGAGAAAAATAAAGTTTATGGTGTGTTGTAGGTGTTCAAGACAACCAAGAGAGTTGTTGTATGAAGATAAAAAAAATAGATTTTACAACAAGAGTGAATCCAAGAAAGTTTGAAGGCATGAGAGTTTCAATATTTGAAGGCATGAAGTACCTGAAAAATATTAAATTTTCTTAAATTTGTTTTTATATTAAACAATAAATGCATGCAATTGATTCTTGAAGGATTTGTTGAGTGAAAATACATATGAGGGTTTGAATAAACTTGTGTTTTTGTATTTTGTTAAACTAGATCTATGTCATATTTGATATGTGTGCAAGATTGTGGGTTGGATGATATGTTAAGGTTGCAAGTTTGGGTAGTTTGATAAGACCCCCCAATCTTGTCTGCATCATTTGTTGATTATGTAATCTTGATTTGAAGATCAATGTAGACTTGTGCTCTCTTTAGTGGTGGATTTTTTTTCTAAAAGTGTTTCTCCATGCATAGTTGGTGTTGTGTGTAATATTATTATGATTTGTTCATTTCTAATTTACTCTTATATACTCCCATATATGCTCTTAATGGTTAATCCAATATAGCATTAAAACAATTTTAGATTCACATACTTTTTTAAGAAGTTTAAATTTCTAGTACTTTACCCCATTTAAAAACAAGTTTGGTTGGTCATTTAGATATTTTTATGTTAGAATCTGGGCATGTATTGGTTAAATCAAATATTGGGGTAAAAGAGGAATTTTTAATCTAAAGATATATAAAATTTCAATCCAAAAGGAAGAGGTTCAAGATATCCTAAGATAAAGTTTCAAGATGTAGAACAAGGAAGATATGTGTTTGGTTGTATATTATATCCTTATGTACAAGTGTAATCATGCATTTATTATTGGTAATATACTAGAGGCGCAACCTCACTTGTTAGTGATTTGATTTACTAGGTCTCTCAATGGTAATCTAGTGTGTTTACTTTTGTGTATGTTGTCAATATTTTTTTCTTGTTTTCATGTTTAATTTTATTCACTTCATCTAATTTATGCAACATGACCACCCTATGAGAAAAAGTGCATATGCATGATACTAATTTCACTCCTAAATGCACAAGTTAATTATAAGAGTGGATAAGATTTGTGTTAATGAATAAGACATTATTCTAACTAAATATAATATTATCATCATAATCTCGATGATATTATAATGTAGATCCATATCAACAGTTTCTAAAATACTACTCTATCTAAGAATCGGTCCTCGACATGATCTTAATAGCGCAGGAAGACCCAAGGGAGAATTCAGTCTAGGGGTCGTGCAAGGGTTTTTAGTTCATTTTTCTTTCTTCATAACTAAATCTATCAAAGTTTTAGGCTGTAAAAACAAGGTTTTGTTGTGGATTTCTGAAGATTTTGTAAAGTCAACCCATTTTTAGTAGCAAACTAGGGGATGGCAGATAGTTTATCATTGTAAAGGTGTTTTTGGGATCATATAAACTATTACCTATTGTAATTTTTTATTATTATTAATATATCTATAGGCCCTCCGCCTTTTGCCAAAAAAAAAAAAATCTATTCAAGAATCACCACAAACTAACATCTAAAGAGCCTAATAAATTGTGTTATACATGACATCTTCCGTAAGCATTATATACAATCAAAACTTTCATATGAAAATGAAGCAAAGACTAGCCTAATATTTCATAATGGCTAGTTAGCTTGGGAAAACCACTTGTGATTACCATTGGCATTCTTCCACAATGTCATATTTTTTCTTTATATTGTCATCATTTCAAATTAACCATTAGTATCGAATCTAATTTTTTAGTTATTGTGACTATAGTCCTTTGTAATACACTCTATGTATATATTAAAGGCTATATTCTTATAGTCTTCTTTTGGGTCTTAACAAGTCATATGACTCTAAGAATAGTTCATTATCTTCTAAGGAGGCCAACATTCATATGTAATTATGGAGAAGAAAATTTGAACATTTCCTCCATTTAATTCTCAAATGAGATTTTTCAATTAAATTACCTATTTAACTAAATATATTGTTAGTATAAAATTTATGTGTAAAATGGTGTACTTTCACTTCATCATGGAGGAAATAAAGGAGCAATTAGTTAACATCTTATGAAAAAAAATCAGAGGATAATAAAACAAACACTACTCTAATATTTTTTCATGGCTAGTTAGCTCCGGACATCCAAAATGTCTTCACCATCGGCATTCTTCCACTATGCCATATTTTTCCTTTACCTTCTTGTCAACTGGAATTCACCTTGATGTTAATAGTCAATCTCACATTTTCAACTATCAGGGCTATACTTCTTGTAAGTGTGAAAAAAACCTCAAAAAAAGATTTTAATAAAGTAAATGTAAACTTCAAATTGAATTAAATGCTCACCTTTGATAGAGTAAAAATGAAATGATGAAATGATGGAGTTTATATCAATCTATAGATTTTTGATGAGATGGATGAGTTATTTATTTAATGAAACCATTTAATTATTTTTAGCAATTAGTTAGTCATATTGATTGATGAGTTAACTGATTTGATTGATTCGTTATTTAATTTGATCAATTTGATAACTGATTTGATTGATTCTTTAATTGATTTGATTGAGTCGTTAACTATTTTGATCAATGACTTAACTAGTTTGATTGATGAGTTGATTTATCCTTTTTTTTTTATTAAGAGGGGTAAACGCTTTTGATCCGAAGCTATGAACCGGTGAGGTCACAAATAGGGGACCTTATCCCCAATATAAATTTTCAACAAATACACCCCAATGGGGTTTGAAACTTGATGGCAAGAATAACAACACAACACCTTACCATCACACCATGCCACTATTGGCAATCCTAGATTTTATTTAATTATTTGTGAATAATGGATTTATTTGAATAGTTGTGGAAAAATAATTTATTTAAATTAATTGAATAATAAAGATTATTTAAACAATTTGATTTTGATAAAGTGGATTAATTAAGGTAAGATGAATTATTTTAATGAGTAGATATTGTTACGTGTCAAGTTGGGGGCAGTGGCACGGAGATGACCATATGTGAGATTTGAGTGTTCACACTCCTTTCAAACACACTAAAACTAAATATGTATATGCAAAGCATTGTTGACTAGTGCGTAAAAGATATATATTTGAAATCTAGTTTTATATTATCTTGTAAGAAAGTCACATTCACACATAATTATGAAGTAGACTCAAAGCTTCTTTGAAAATGTTTTTTTTTTTCATTAAATTACCTATTTATTATATAATTTTCAATTAAATAGATTATTAATATGAAAATAGACTCATATACTTTTACATCATAATGGAAGAAACAAAGATACAATTCATTTATATCCTCTGAATAGTACCCATGAACATGGAAAAAAATTAGAAATTGAGAGCCATGTATAGATGTAATGCAGATATGCACATTACTTCAAGAAAGTGACATAGATCTTTCACCTACTTTTGACCCATTTTTGTCCAAAGACTCACTCGATTACTTAATACTTTACATCCCACTATTATACCTTTTACTAATGTTGGAATATTCTGTTCTCATTACCCCCACTTGAAGGGTCCTTTCACTGCCTCTGCTACATGGCTAGCATTGACTTTGTAGATTCTTTTGTATTTTTTCCAACCTACAACGTGGAAATATAGCATAAGATATATCCAATGTCAGTTCAAGAAGAAAATCCATAGAATATTTTTTATTTATCATGCAGACAGACAGACCAGGAGAAAATTTGGTGAGATTGAATGATGAGATTCAGCTATGGAACACAGCTAGAAAGTTGTAATGCAAGTCTTCATTATGTATATAATTATCAATCTGTGATACAGTACATGAAATATAGTTTCATGAAATCCCAATAAAATACATTACAAACCAATATAGCCCAATTCTCCTATCCCAGGCACATCTCAAATCCAGTTCAGATAAAAAGAATATGCATATATATACATACTACAGACAAGTTATTATGAGAAGCAAAATTTCTACACCCCTTAAACTCCACTCCTCCTTTGTTAGGCCTCTAACTTCTACTTTGTTGCACTCAATGTTCTCAACCTCCTAATTTGTAAGACCTTTAAGGTCTACCCTTGTTGGTGTCTACTTAGGTGGTTTTGGATGTATATCAAGACTTGGGGAGAACATCTACAACATGTTTAACTGAATTTAGAATACTTTGTGGACACAAGTTGTGCCTAAACCTAGCTTAGGCAAGTGTACATTGGGTGCAATGCAATTCCCATACAAGGGTTGCATATGATGCACAACTCAGCCTTTTGTCCTCATAATTGTAATGGTTCCTTTTCCCTGTGTGTGTATTTTGGTGAGAGCAACCACAGCCTTTCCAGAAAGGCCAGAGCCAGTTGAAGCAGCAGATGTAGTTTTGGCATAGTCCCCAACAGGGTGTTGGATGGGTCTTTTGGGAGGCATCAAAATTCTCTTGTTTATGTCATTGAGTGTCACATCTCCTTCAACCCCACTGGGCTTTAGCACAGCAAATGGATATGCCAGAACTGGGGTAGCTAACTTGTCCTTCTTCTTAGCTGCTGTAAGAGGATCAGTATTGATTCTCTTTACACCCACACCTGAGAATGCATACATAACACATTAGCAAACACATCTTAACGTTATGATCATAATAAGTTGATTGTTCATTAAAAACAGACAGATTAGATCATCAGGGGAAGCTTAATTTACCCTCAAGTGAAGGTCTGTTGATTGAAGGTTTTTCCTCAAATGGCTGTAAATCAGATTTCACTGGGGCCTTGTTTTCTACAATGAAAAACCACAATATCAAATGAACTGTCTGCAAACCAAAGAATAGAATAGTATACTAAAATCGCCATTAATATTGATTTCACTTACCTTGTTGGTTAAAAAATGGTGGTGGTGAGATGTTCCTGTTCCATTCAGACAGATAACTAGTTAAATTTCATCCAAGGCCCCAAAAACTTTTCATAAACACAATTGCCAATCATTTTGCACTCAAACTATTATTGCAGCTCTTCCGGGTATATCAGCGTAAGAAGACGAACAAAAAACCCTCCATATACACATTTAACGTACTTACGTTTGTCCATCTATTTTTAATTCTAGACCTTGTTGCTCAGGGAATTTTTCCTGGCACAACTTCTTGGGGCAAAGAATCTGATCATCTGTCAATCAAAATCAAAATTATCATCGTTCAATTATGAACAAATCCAACTTTGTGGACAGTATGGATCTCCACACTCCACAGTGAAAGTATGAGAATAACTAACTTTGATAATGATGCATTACCAGAGAACCACAGGGAACTTGCTGTTGATTCCGGGAGTTGTATGCTCTCGCATATACTTTTCAAGTCATACCCTGAACAACTCTGCATCAATCCGATTGTTTATTTGGGTCAGAGAAAAACACATAGTTTGTTTTAGTTTGAAAACTCTCCTTTTTTTCTTTTACCATTTACCTTCAGTTTTTCTTGGACCATTTTTTCACTATCACCTTCACTGTTATATACACTGACTAGTTAAAGAGCTGTTAATAAAATACAGAACCCTTATATAGATTCATGCGCCATTTATCATTATCATAAAGGTGACCCTGCAATTTTTGCTTATAGAAAAAACAGTTATGGAATTCAGTCTATACCCTCATAGATTCATAATCATAATTTCCATAATGAGTAGCCTCATCTCCTGGGAACAGAAGCATCCGTCTTCTTTTACATATAGGGCTGTCTTCACAAAAATCTCTATAACAAGTTGAAGTAGCTGCTGAAATATCAGTTATTCCTGCCATCAAAGATGCTTTAGTTTAAAAAGGAAGCTCTTGTAGTGAGAAAACAATGAGAAGGACTTGAATGAATTCAGAACCAGCTAATGCAATCTAAAAGTTAGAAACTAGTAATGTAGTCAAGTGCCTGAATTGTTATATATCACAAACACCTCAAACAGAATCTATATGCTATCTATCCATACATTTACTAGCTGCAAAACATACATATTAACTATTCATACATCTACAGCAGATCAAGAGACTGTGCACTGACCTTCATTGTATAGAGATAATGTTGATAACTGGGGCTGCTGAATTATCTGTGATGAAGGTGTGGAGGCAAGTAAACTGTGCTCCCATTCATCCCACAGTGACTGAGATATAGCTGATAATGAATTCACAAGCCAAATCATATACCTCATCAGAAAAGACTCAAAAAAAGATTAAACAATACTGAATAATATAACAGCAAACAAACAAACAACAAACAACAAACACTAAGTCAACTGACCCATAGGAAAATCTGAATCAAGCCTAAAATTTTCATAGTCCCAGTTCCAGAGGTTGTTGTGATTTGCTGCCATTTACACTACTACTGATTCATACGAATGGAATGAGTCATGGTTTTTATGCCAAAAAGTTCTAGGCATGCAAGGCTACTGAGCACTGATTGAGAAGAAGCATTTTCCTTTGAAGATCCCAAGAATGCACCCACTACATCATTTCAATTTTCATATCCCATGTATAACAGTGTTATATCACATCATTTGTCCAGCTTGCCAAACAAATCTACAACACCCACTAGATATCAATGATAAGATCCTAACTTTAACATTAGCACTCCATACTATATTACCTCCCCCATTTAGACTCAATTCCTCAAAGAACAGATAAACATCCACTACATTTGAATGATAAGATTCAAACTTTTAGTATTAACTCTAGCCTATATCACCTCACTTCCTTCAATTGGACTGCTTCTAAAGTACTTACTTGTATTGGGTATTTAATAAGTGGATTTGGTATGTATGGAATCATGACTTTGTCCATGATAGCTACACAACCTCGAAGGTCAAAGGAGTAGTTTAGGGCATCCATACGAATTAGAGTTGAAAACAACTGGGTCAAATGTGCTCTCTAAAGTCTTACTTTCTTGGTGAACGTGCAGGAAAATGCTTTCCAAATGTTTTGTTATTGGGGAATTGGTAGGGACTACACAGGATAGCAATAGACTATGACAAATTTCTACTACAAATTGCAGGTAAATAAAAAAAAACATCATCATAGGCTTTGTCCAAGGGCGTTCAGTAAAAGAGCTCAAATAACCCAAAAGTGGAAGCTGCAGATTTAGTCCAGAGAGCTTGGACTGCATGTACACCGTCCTGTACAAGATCTATTTGGACCACTGTGGGCAATTCTTGTCCTGAGAAAGACATTATTATTTTGAAGTTTCCCATGGGGGCTATAATGATTGTATTGATTTTAAAAAACACAGATTTAGTCGACTGTATGATTGTGGCCAACAATGATCTTACCCAAATCTCATCAACCAACATTCTTCTAAATCTACACAACTATCTAGATAACATGTTTTAAAGTTTAAAATGTTACTGTATGATTAAAATTTTGATTGTGCTTTGCCATGAAATTTTGCTTTTGGTTGTCGTTTGTGCTTTTTCTAAAAAAAATTCTAGATCTACGGCATGCATATCGCCCGTATATCTAGCAACCCGTGCCTCATTATGAGTTTATTTAGTGTGCACTAACTAAATCATTAGTTAAAAGGTAATTTTGGAATGGATAGAATATTCTAATTTGATTTTACAATTAGTTTTATTGAAATTGAGCCTTAAATGCCCTAAATACCAAGTGGAAAGAATGAGGTACAACGAATAGGGGTACTTTTTACTCCCCATGTGCCTATCAAGCCTAGGTGTGACCATAGCCCAATTCAAATTCAACCTAGGGAAAGCAACTTTCATTAGTTTTCTCTTGCAAACTATAGTTGTTATTGCAATTTTAAAAATATATTATTATATAAATCTGGGAAAATGATTCACACACAATATATATTTTTAAAAATATTATTATTGTATAAATATAGGGAAATAATTCACACATAATGCATATTTAGGTTTGAGAATAGGTATAAAAAGAATTGATATAAAAGAGAATATAAATTAGTTGTTTATAAGGAGTTGAGATTGTAAATATAAATGAAATTGAGTGGGTTAGAACATCTTAATTTTGTTTTGTTGATTTTATGTATTTAATGAAGAATGATTAATTTTAGATTGTAGTTGACAATTTGAATTTGAGCTCTATTATTAAATTTGCATTGACTTAATTGTCACAAATCTTACATCAAAAAGTTTACTTTGCTCTTGGATAGGGTGGTCAATGGTGAAAGGAAGTTAATAACGAAAAAACTTCCTACACTAATCAATTAAGACCGGCGTGATTGCAAGATCTTAAAAAATTTAAAAATGAAAAATAAATGCAAAAACATTCACCACAACAACACAATCTTTACTTGAGGAAAACCCTTTAGGAATAAACCTACTCTTTGAAACTCAAACCAATGTATTCGCAGTACCAAATATAATTACAATACACCAATACGCTCAAGCCTTCATAGGAGAAAAATAATACAGGTCTAAAGAAGTTTCAACAACATAACCTTTTGTAAATTCGTATAATATAAAAAAACATACATCTCCAAACTATGAGTCAATCTATATATGAAAGACCCAAAATTAGAAACCATAAATGGTTTCTCAAATCATGAGAGAAAATTATGAGCTAAAAGAGGTCCAAAATCTCCATGCACTTCTCTTTCAACTAAAACACTCCACTTGTGATCTTATTTTTCTTTTTGTAACATGTACATGCAAACTAAAGATATTAATTTTCTTATCCAAGTCCACACTTAATCCTTGTTTTCATGCTCTTTTTAATCCAACAACTCTTATCCACTTTACAAATTATCATAGTTGCATTTAACAATTTTCATGACAACTAAGTGATAATTACAAATTACCAAATTAAAACTATATGAGATACAATATAATTAAATAATTAAATACAAATATATTAGAAAAACTAAGGTTGAGATACCTTTTTCCCAACATTCTCCCACTTGTCAAACACCTTACAAAAACATAAGGGAAACACCATCTTCTAACTAATAAGGGTCGTGAGGCCCATACATTCATTGCACCATTTGAATTTCTCTGTGCTCACTTGCTTCATCAATACATCTATAACACTCTTCAAAGTATTAACCTTTTGTATCATGACCCTTTCATCCTCCATCAAGTCACAAACAAAATGATACTAAAAATCTATATGCTTCATCTATGCATGAAAAGTCAAGTTCTTTTCCAAGATAATGGCACTCTAACTGTCACATTCAATTCAAATTGCTTTTTGACTTAGTCCAATATTCAAACACATTATTTGAGGCTAAATTACTTCCTTACATGTATGAGCAACTACCATGCACTCTACCTTTGTAGTGAATAAAGTGATCACAGTCTATCACTTTCTCATCCAACTAATTGCATCACCAAGCAACTTGAAAATATAATCACTAATAGATCTTCTACTATCCACATCTCTTACCCAATTTGAGTCAGCAAACTTGTGGGTCTCTAAGTGTTGCAAGTACTCTTGTTGGTAGCAAGTAGAATACTCTATAGTCCCTTGCAAGTACCTAAAGAATCTCCTCATTACCACCTAGTTCTCTCTATTAAGATTAGCCATATAATGACCCAAGACTCCTATTGCTTAAGAAATATTTGGTTTGGTACAAACCATAATATACATTAGACTACCAACTACAATAGCATAAGGAAAATTATATATATCCTGATTTTCATAAGGGAAGATGGACACTAGTCAAATGATAACCTATTCCCCACCAAAATAGGAATGCTCATTGGTTTGTAGTTAGCCATGCGAAAATGACACAACATAAATTAAACATACTCTAATGTGACCATATATTTTTTGTTAATTATCTCTTTTGATCTCCATGCCTAAGATGAACTTAGCAATCCCCAAGTTCTTCATGTCAAATTGTAATGAAATTGAAGACTTTAGATCTTTAATCATCACTTTACAATTACCAAATATCAACATATCATCCACATACAAAGTGATAACAAGGAAATTAGTACCATCATGTTTAAAGTACACATAGTGATTTGATTTAGACCTTACAAATCCCATCTTCAAAACATATGAATTGAAATTTTGATTCCACACATCTAGAAGAATCTTTGAAACCATACAAATGTTTTTTAATCTAGACAGTAATTATTCCTCACCTTCTACCACATAGCACTCAAATTGTGTCATGTACATTTCTTCCTTTAATTTACCATGTAAGAATATTATCTTCACATCTATTTGTTCAATTTCAAGATCAAAAGTTCACCATATAATCAATTCTCATGACTTTGGAATATCCTGTCATAACCAATCTATCCTTATACTTTTTAATTATATTATTTGAACTAAATTTCTTCTTAAAAACACATTTTCAATCAAAATGCTTCTTAACATTCAAAAACTAACCAATTCCAAGTGTCATTATTCCTTAAAGTATCCATCTCATCATCTATGACCAACTTCTAAGACTCTCTATCATCCATCTCCATTGCTTCAATCATAGTTTGAGGTTCATCAATGTTAGTAATCAAGATAAAAATGCATATAAAATCAAGAAAGCTATACATCTTTAGCTTTTTCCTTTTCTAATTGGATCTCCTTAAAGGTTGAATTGAAGGTTTTTCTTTTAAACTCTTTGATGTCTCTATGCTAGCCTCCTGACTAGATCCATCCCAAACCTTTGGTTCAAGCTTAGGCATAACTATCTCGATCTTTGGCTATAACTACACTATAGGGTATGCACTCGCATCTAATTTCTCAATTATAGAAGAATGCTTGATCTTTCTAAAAATCACAAATTTTTACTATACAATAGCTTTATATTCATAGGATCCCATAACTTATCTCTTTTCACACCATCGCCATAACTAATGAAGATACATTTTAATACCTAATAATCCAACTTTGACATCTTCTCCTTAGGAACATGAGCATATGCCTCACAAACAAATGATTGAATATGATAAAGTGAGGGATTTTTACCCATCTAAACCTTGAAGGGGTTTATATCCATAGGTATTGATGAAGGGGACCTATTAATTAAGCAACATGTAATGCTTGTTTCCTTTGCCTAATATTTTTGTTCTAAATTGACTCCACTGAGCATACTCCTTCCCCTCTACATCAATGACCCATTTATGTGTTCTGCACCTCCATTTTATTAAGGAGTGTTTGGGGTTATATTATGTTATGAAATACCATCTCTTAATAAAATATATCAAATTGAATCAAATAATATTATCCACCATTTTCTATTCTCAACATCTTGATCTTTATACTTTTCTAATTTTCCATAAGAATATTCAACTCTTTAAAATAACTAAGGACCTTAGAATTGTGCCTAAGAAAATAAACCCAAGTCCTATAGAGAAATTATTAATAAAAAAATAATAATACATGAATTTTCCTAATGAAGGGACATCTAAAGGACCAAACACATCACTAAGAAAAATATCTAAAATATTTATTCAAACTCAAATTAAATTAAGCATGATTTTATTTTCCATAAATACAATGTTCATAAAAGTTAAAATCAAGAGAGCAATCAATTATCCTCTCTACAAGATTTTCATTTTTTAAGGTCCTAAGACCCTTCTCACCAATGTGGCCGAGGATCTCATACCACAACATAATATTCTTAGTTGCTGGCTTACTTTTTTAGGTGAGAACATGTTTGGGAACCACATCATGTTTTCCCTTGCTATAAATCTATTTTTCATGTGTGTATTTGTTGCAAGTCTTGATGTAACTAATCCATTTTCTACAAGTATTAATTGTGTAAGTACAAATGTTATAGGCACCACTAAATTGTTATATTGAATGTAGGTCATAACATCAAGGTAGAATAGAGTGCCAACCCAAACTTGATTTTCTTATTCTCCATGAACCATCTTATACACACCACCATTTAAGACTACTTGCACACCCATATTATTCATCTTGCTAACAAACAACCAAATATATGTCAAACTCAACATGTTCATAATTCCTAAAATTCCTTTGAACCTCCCATAAGATAATGTGATCTTGACTTGACCATACCCAACAATACTTATAGAAAATAATTATCACCAAGATAGACCTTTCCACCATCAAAATTTTCATATTAAAAAAACCACTCCTTGCATGGATTCATGTTGAAAGAGACACCAAATTCAATTATCCTTGCATCCTCGCACATGCATGTGTAGAAAGGGCCACAAAAAATACATTTGATTCACCTAGAGAAGCTTTAGAATTTGAATCATCATCTGAATCATTTTTTATTTATTATGATCCTTGCAATCCTTCTTGATTTGGCCTTTATTGCCACTCTTCCAACACATTACTTTGGATTTACCAAAGCCTTAGATCTCTCATGATAATTATATATGTGATTTTCCCTTTTATTTTCCTTCTTGCTTTTTGTAATGTCCCATTTTTCCTAGTAAATGGTCAGTCATAGTGGTTAGTCAATCACTTGGTCCCTGTGGACTAAAAGGGTGGTTAGGGGGCCTTTGAGGGTGTTGCAAAAATTTTTAGTCTGACTTTTTTGAGCTCAAATAGTGTTTTTCCTAACCCAGTGTTTACCAAGGAGTTCATAGAAGCTATTGTTGGAGATTTTCTAGATTGTTGGAGATTGATGGTGTTGTCATTAATGTCAACCCCTAGTGTGTGGAGATTGTTGGAGTTGTTGAAGAGTGTTGCATGAGAAAGAGTTATGGTGCAACCCCTAGTGTGGATGTGTTATGGTTTGGTGTCACATTGATGTCAACCTCCATAATGGTCAGGAATATTGTTGCAGTGTTGTCATTGATGTCAACAGTGAGTGTGTTGCACTATGTTTCCTTTAAGTGTTGTCACTGATGTCAACCTATAGCGTGGTGTTGAGTGGGTATTGTAGATGGGGAGTTTTTTGTTGTTGTAGATTTGTTAGAAATTTTGAGCAGGTGTTTGTGGTGTTGCTAATGCAGCTGGTTCACTTGGTTTCCAAGTGCTTTTGAGAAAATTTGAAGAAAAGAGTGTGTAGTGTGGTAGAGGTGTGTTCAGTTTTGTGCTCCAAATTTCTTCATGGTTGAAGATATGATTGTGTGGTTTGGATGTGATGATCATAGGTTTTAAGAGGTGCTATATCTAGAGTTTTAGCTTTTGTATCATGCAATAATGGAAGATGTGTTTGACAGTGTGTTGCATGTACAAAAGGTTTTCTCAGAGAAATGAGATTGCTCAGTATTTCTCCATGTTGTGGTTTATTGTCCTACATATTTGGGAAAATGCTAATATTTCTTGTATCTACCTTACCTTGGAGTTTTGTGTGTTCAATTGTTCCACAAGGTTGGATAATATGTTGCATGTTTGTGGCAATGTTGTTGGTTGCACAAGATGATGGTGTTCTTAGTTTTAGGTGGTTGTGGCAATGTTGTGAAATATCTTGATGATGTTGGAATATTTTGAGATGTTGTGTGGATGATTTCAAGTGTTTCTTTTTGGTTCACATATTGTTTCTGTACTTGGAGAAGCATGTATGTGGTCACTTATTAGTGTTAGTGCAGGTTTGGCCAACCTAGGTGCTAGCGCTAATTACAAAGATTTTTTATTGTTTGTGGAAGCATGGTGAAGCATGTTGATGTAGATTTGGGTCTTATTGAATCCTTGGCATGGTCACCTTCACTTATTTCCATAGTGAAAGTGTTTGGTAGCGACCTATTTATTGGTTGCACGTTTGAGGTGCATACATTTCATTGTGGTAGATATGGAGAAGGTTTTTGAGGCTATGGAAGATATATAAGCAAGGATAATTTTTGGAGATGTGTGTGGATCTATAAAGTGTGTGTGAGATGCAAATTTGATCAAGTGTGGTGATCTAAGTGTGAGCTTAAATTCCTATGACTCTGGATGCAATGAGTAGAAGGTGTCTACATTTTTAGTGTGCCTGAAGTTGTTGAAGGCAGTGAGCCGAAGGTTGTGGATGGTGCAAAGTTGCAGAGATGGATCTTCATCTTTCTCTGAGATAGTAAAATCTCTCTATAACAATTTCTTATATCTTATTTCTTCTAGATAGTGAGTCCTTTAGGCAGTGAGCCCTTGGCAGTGAGCCTAATTATATTCAATGAACATGCTATTCATATACATGTGAGCTAATCCTCGCCATGGTTTTTCCTTGCTTAGGGTTTTCCACATAAATCTGGTGTTCCATTGTGCTTGGTTATGTTTACATTTTTGTTTCATATGTTTATATTTTGCTCATGCTTAATGAGGGTTTAAATGTTGATAAGGGTTTGAAAGTTAATGAGGGATTGAATGTTTTAATGTACAATTGATTCACCCCCTCTCAGTTGTCATGTGCATCTAATAACTATTTAGTCATTTTAACCATACTTACTATTTTTAGTAAGTCACATGAACATTTTCTCTATACTTACTATTTATAGTAAATCACTAGTATGGTTAGTTGGTAGAGTTACCATTTTTGGTGTGATGACATATTTATATTCTGGAGACATTTTGGTATTGAATGGTCCTATATATTTAATTTTAATAACATTATTATAAAATTAATTTCAATTAATTAACTTTATACGTTATTATAATATATTAAATGACTTTATTAAAAGTGCGATATAAATGTTTTTAAAGTGCACTTTATAATATAAAGTGCAAATTGAAAAGGGAGTTATAAAGCGGGAAAAAAGTAAATTAAATGAAATATAACTCAAATGCAAATTAGGGCATGGGAGTTATAAAAATCCATTTGGAGCTCATTTGCACATTTATTCTTTGTTGAGAAGATTATTTTGTTAAGGTTTTTTGCAAGAGATTTGAGAGTCTAGAAACACTTTAGGAAAAAATCCCTTAGGAAGAACAACCCGGTGCAAGAGTGAAAGATCTCCCAAGCCAGCTTATAGACAACTTCATTCATAGGTTTTACTTTTGCTTCACCGATTTATAAGAGAGATTTAATATTCAAGGTTTGAAGGAATCAATAGGAAATTGGAAGATATATTGATTGAATTGGGATTATTGACTTGTTGATGTATAAGTCAATCCTTGCTAATCTAGACATGGGATTTAGAGATTTTTTAATATTGTAAATATTGGGATTGTAGGGTTTCCTATAGTTAGTCACCATCTTACTTCATATTCAAGGGTTTGTAGATTTTTTGAATCTAGATTCATAAAATGGAGTTGAGTAGTAGTACCACCCTTTCAAATTTCAATCAATTTGTAGCGAACTCCATCACTTGTGAAATGTGCATAGGGTTATTTATTCTTTCTCTTTTTCTAGCTCTTTGTTGGCACAAGCACCATCCTTCCACAACTTTGTTCACCACCCTTTGAGCTCCTCTCATGGATTCACATCCACCATGTACCATCCTGCTCCACCAAATACACTCTACTCTCCTCTTCTCATTTGTGGGATTCAACCATCGCAGATCGACCACCTCCACCAAGCTCTAGGTATGCAACTTCCTTTATAGCCTCTACCTACAAGTATACATATGTATACCACTTAGCATCTTCATAATGCTTTCTCTTCTCTAACTCTTTTATCATCTCACAATGCAAATCCTTTACAAATTCAACATTACAAAACTCATAAAAATTAGATTTTACCTCGATGATTTCTTTTGTCACAACATCTTCTTCCTCACTATTGAATGCTACTATCTTTGTTGTTGCACTGAACAAATTCTCATATTTATGTTCTCTTCCTCAAGAAACTCTTGGTCTTCATTAGGTTCCTCACCCAACACTAGATCCTCATACATCACTATATACTTTGTTTTAACTGCAACATCCTCAACTGCCACAACTTTACACACAACAATCTCCTCAATGCTCACTTCTAAATCCCATCCATCTTTAGTGAATGCTACAACAAACTTCTCTTCTTCATTTTTCTCATTTTCTTCCATGCTCTCACCCAAGCATGTTGTTGTAACATCATTTTCCTCTTGGATTGCTACACTTTATTTTTGCTTCTCATCCTTTGCTACAATCTTACCATCTTCCTTCATGTTATCCTCAAAGCATACTTTTGCAATATTTTCTCTTTCTTGTTCACCTGCATACACAACTATGACAAACTTCTTGCCTTTCTTCTTTAGCATTTTCAAGTCCTCGCAAAGCCTCAACACAAATCTTCAAATCCTCAATTTCTTCACATGTAAACTGCCTCATGTTCAGTGATCTATTTACACACAAATCACACACACACCACCATAGGTCTTGTTGCAAATCACCTCACATTGACGCTTCTACCTACACACTCAAGAACTCCCTCTCTAATACCATTGACGTAGAGGGAAGACTCTCCCCTTAATCAAATCTGAAATCAAAAAATCGTCTCAATGGAGATATGTACACCACCTAAAACAACAATGATTGAATGCAAGTTCTGCAAACTAGAATCAATGTATTATGTTTCAAACTTGCAACAAAAATTGTAGAACTTCAAAAAATTAGATTTTACAGTCCCTAGGACTGATGTACAATAACTCAAAACAAATTACAATATGATTTTTATATGAAATTAAAGAAATACAACTTTCCTCCTTTCAATTATAACCTCCAATCTTCAACCTGTAGCTTCCAACCTCCAATATTTCATTGAATCAATCTTCAAAAATGGTCTCTAAGGACCTTTTTTTGTTGTAATAACCTCCTCAAACTTGCAACAAAATTCCTTCTTCACACTCTCCAAGAAAATCCATGCCTAAGTCTTCTTCAAAAATCTTCCTTCATGACACTCAAAAATTGCCAAATAAAACACTTTTGCACTACTTTCTCAAAAAATTATGATTTTTGCCTCCTTTGAAAAGGCTACGCCCATGAAACTAAAAAGGCTTCTCCAACAATTAGAAAAATCATTAAATGCTCCTTGATGTATTTTATTAACTTCCAAAAATTCCACGCCATGTTTTCCTTTTTAGATTTTTCCCATTTAAATTACCTCATAAATTATCTACACTCCCAAAATTTGCAACAAAATAATAAAAACCATTTAATATTTATTTAGGCCTAATATTACAATTTGTTCTCCAAATAAATAATTACCAAACCTTAGGAACATTAAAAAATTAAAATGCATTCTTTTGGTTGATGCAAGATTGCTCTCATAACCCAAGATGCTCTTGCATCACAATTAGACACAGGTCTACATCTTATTGAGTCTTGGAATGGATTGGAATTGATTTTCCTTGATTAACCTAATTAGACTATATGACCTAATATGCAAAATGCAAGTTCCCGATAATTGGCAGTTAGAAACAGAGAATTGTAGGTAGATCTGGGAAGGGTAGAGTGATGTGTACCTATCCATAAATTTCAGTTTTGATCACTATAGGAAGACAGAGTCGCCCAAGGGCATCTAGATCCTTGTAGGATTCTTCTTATTAGTTTTTGTAGTCCTCTAATGATAGATTTGAGAACTTTGTTTCCGCTTGCAAAGTTGTCAGATCACTGTTGGATAATTTTGTAGGTGATTTTTTGTGAGTTGACAATATGTAGGGCTTTAAATGCAATAATAAATGAATTATCTTCAAACTTCCTTCAATCCTCTCTAAACCTAAAATCTTCACATTCACAAAGAGAAGAAATGTTGTGTAATTTAGGGGGTTGCCTTGGTCAAATCCCGTGTTAGTGTTTCCGCTTCCACAATGGCAATATCAATGATAACAAAGGATAAATGGTAGGAAGGAATGGTGAATGAACAAAGTGTTGCAACTCACCACCCTTCAATGGCTTCCTTGAAGGACTAAAGTCATGCAAATCACTTCAAGGTCTTGGATCTTGTTTGCTTGATTGCTTGAATTGCTTGGAGACCTACAACAAGGGTTAGCCTTCACAAATAATGATAACATGAACTCATATAAGATTTGACATGATGTTAGGATCTTGAATTGCTGCAATAAATATATGAAATGTTGTTGTTGACTTGCTTGATAGTGCTCTCGATCTTAAGTTCACCAATATTTTCTAGTTAGATTTCAAATGATGCAATAACTAGGTATTTATAGGCATTTCTCTAATTTTCTAAAAATTAAATCCCAATAGTCGACATTTACAAGTTATATTTTGAATGTTAAAATATTGACATTGACATATCCATGGTCCCCAAAAAAATAGGGGGACCCATACGCCCTAGGGCGAATGGTTCCTAGCCCTATTTTCTAGGATATCAAGTGTCAAGGGAAAAACAATAATTGGATGCATTTATTCAATGCTTGCAATTTCTCAGAGAATGGTACAAATGGGCTATAGAATGCATAATTTAGGAAATTAGGGACCCAACTAGGCTCAATAATTTAGGGGGGACAAAATATAGTGTGGAATTGTCAAGGGTGAAAATTTACAACACTATAGTTTAACACCATAATAATAAATCATAACATAAAGTGTCCATGGTGATATCAAATAAAATAGTCGTCAAAGTCTATCAATCAAATTGTGGGTCTCACATCCTCCTCCCCTCTCTATAATATGTATCATCTCTATACTAATAGTGACTCTATAATTGATCTAATCCCAACTCAAAGGAGTCTTGTAAGGGCTTCCATGTACACCTTGTAAGGTTTCATACCTAATGAACTATGATGATTGTTTTTTATAGGAAAAATCAATTATATATAAGTACTCATCTCATTTGGACTGATGATCCAAAATGTTCATTTGTAACATATCCTCTAGAACCTACTCATCCACTCTATTTGATCATATATCTCGGGGTGATATGTTAAACTAAAATTTATCTATGTTCCCAATGCCTACTATAGAGTTATCCAAAAAGATGAAGTGAATATCATATCTCTATTTGATATAATCCTCCAAGGAATCATGTATAATCTAACAATATCATATAAAAATACCCTTTCCACTACTAGATTTGTGTAGGTAGTCTGAAGTGAGAGAAATGTGCTATCTTAGTCAAATTTCCAATTGTTGCCATGATGGAATCGTGGAATCAAGAAGAAAAAGGTAGAGAAACTATAAAATCCACCAATCAAGTATATCATGAGCGTAAAGTAACCTTATTAGATGTTTATACTCCACCTTGTCTCTAACACTTAAGGCATCAAATAGCAAGCTATGTTTAATATCACATTGTATGCCTACCCTATGATATAATTTTCATAGATTGGCATACATCTTCTTCCCCTTTGGATGCACTGCATATGGTGCCCTATGAGTCTCTAATAAAATCACTATACAAAGATCTCCTACAAGTGGCACATATGTATGACCTATATGAAATAAAAAACCATCTACCTCCAATGTATATCTTTGATACTTTCCTCCAAGGGCCCTTTGTGACTACAACTCATGCTGAACATTGCAATACCAATCATCCTCTAGCAACTAGACCGACTCCTCAAGTTTGTGTCCAAATTCATGGACATAATCTCATGGTGTTGTCTACTCAATGAATCTGACACCACATTCTCCTTTCCTTTGGTACAATATACATCAAATTCCTCCTCACAAAGGAATTTCATCCAATGCCTTTGACAAGTGTTTAGATTTAGCTTCTTAAATATATGCTAAAGAATACAATGATCTTAATGAAGCTCAAAATGATGGCTCAAGATAATATTTCTCCATCTAACTAGAGGATGAACTACTATTCCAATATTTAAGTCATGAGTAGGGTAGTTTAGATCATGATTCTTGAGATTTCTTGACTCATATGTGATCATTCGACCCTCCTACAAAAGTATCACACCTATACTCTCCAATGATGCATTAATACAAACCTCAAAGTATAATGTTAGATCAAGTACTGCTAAGATGCGAGCACTAGTAAGATAAACCTTGAGGGTTCAAAATACCCTCTCACACTACTCAATCCACTCAAACTTCTCCTCTTTCTATTGAAATAAAGTTATAGGATGCACTATCCTTGAGAACCCCTCTACAAATATATGTAGTAATAAGCTAACCCCGTAAAAAACCTAACCTCTAAAACACTAGTAGGTGTTGGCCAACCCATAATCGATCTAATCATCAATGGATCTACTAAGATACCATCACTAGATATGATATGGACCAAGTAATGAATCTCTAACAAGAAGAAAAAATACTTGGATCCATGGGCATAAATTTGATGCCTCTTCAAACACTATAGAGCCTTACATAAATGCTCCTCATGATCGTCCTCTATTGATGAAAATACCAAGATCCCATCAAGGAATATCAACATGAATTGATCTAGAAATATACAAAATATGTTGTTCATTAGGCTCATGAACATTGTGAGGACATTCATCAAGCCAAATGGTACCACTATAAACTCATAGTTGACATACTGAGTTTGAAAAGATGTCTTATGGATATCTATGTCTATGTATCCTTAGCTAATGGTATATAGACTTTGGTTCTATCTTAGAGAACATTTTTGACCCCCTTAATTTGATTAAACAAGTCATCAATCCTAGTAAGAGGGTAACTATTCTTGATTCTTAATTTATTTAATTATCTATAGTCCACACATAGACAAAGGACCCATCCTTTTCATTAAAAATATTTCAGTTGTACCCTAATGAGAGACACTAGGATGGATGTGGCCCTCCTCTAACAACTCCTCTAACTAAACCTTGAGCTCACTAAGCTCTTATGTAATCATCTTGTATGGCACTTTAGAAACTAGTTGAGGTCTTAACACTAAATCAGTGTGAAAGTCCACCTCACATTGAGGTGGCATCCCTGGTAACTATGAAGGAAACATGTCAACAAACTCTCTAAGTATGAGATGATCATCTAAATATATCTTTATCAAGCCCCATGACTTATCAATGATAGTGATAACAAACATCTAACATCCCTTTCAAATACACCACTTTAGCTATATAGAAGATATCATATGAAGAGGTACAGGTTTCTATACAACAAGCACCATCTTATGGATAGTCAACATACTATAATAACCAAGAATCATCTCTTGTACTACACAGTTATGAGCCCTCACTATTAGATATCATGGAACTCATAAATATACCTTTGATAGAAATGATCCTCACAAATTGGATAAGCACTCTTTTTTTGCTCCCTATGCACATACACTTGCTCTCCTATGAATGATTGAGGTTATTCTACATGAGAAGCCTTCACTGCTAGTGGTAATTTATCATAGATTACCTTGATCAACTCTTGAAGTGCATGTAGGATTTGTGAGCTCTGATAAATGGCAGTTGTTCTTGATGTGAAGTCTCTAAAGCATGTGGCTCTAACTATAATGAAATATATTATGATTCTATTAAGCCCTAACATGTGCACATTCTCTCCTCACCTTAGGTAGTATCCTCCAATATCACATTCCAATACTTTAATTAATCACTAAACATACTTATTTTTAGAGTTATCAATGTTGAAACCATGCTCTGATAATAATAAAAACTATTAGTAGAGTTATAAACTTCATCTTATCCAATTACCAAACTAATCAAGAATTATTTCATAAATTGATTATTTTAGTAAGCTTTTGAATCCATCTTAACATTGTTACTCTACTTGGTGGGTAGTAGCCAACAAGAAAATTTCCCAATGAAATAATGTCTTGCAAAGCATTATGCATGCACTTATACAATTACATGAAACTAAAAAATGAAATAAGAACTGCAAACTTATACACATTGATTCCATTGGATACAACTATGTAGGTAGTTTGGGTAAGTAAAAGACATTCTTGAAGTGAAGTTTTCAAGAGTGGTGAACATGTTCTCCCAAATGGAAATATGTTGACTATACCAATTTAATAATCTTTCCAACTTCAACAAAAAATCTAAAAAATGAAATTAATACTAAAATTCGATACTTAGAAGAAATCCCATATGGATTTTTTCTCGTATCCCCAAGGCACTAGGCTAAATTTAGAGGCATGACCCAAGTCATATTGACTTTGTATTCTTCTTATTGATAGAAGCCTTAATGCAATTTCAGTAAGGAACTACAATCTTTTAGCGAGTGAATCAAGACCCGGTTGGTGCTAAAGAGTCAAGTGTCTAGTTAGACCATCAATTCCTTGTTGTGAATTGACAAAAAAAATTGTTTGGATTTTTTTATTTGCTTAAGTATCCATCACAATAAATTGATTTATAGAAAAATTATAAATTCTACTTAGTCAAGTAATTATATCGAAAATCTAAGTGATGGTTTTGAAGCGATGACCAAGTGAATCTTTACAATTACAACTAGAAGAATTCTTGATCATTAATATGAATTGTAGAAATATCATGCCTCTTACTAATAAGTGTTATTTAAAGTAATGAGATCTAAACTAAGCACCAACTAATATAGTGGTGTAATTAGTAAATGTGAATAGAAAGAAACCCTTGACCAACTTTATATCATACAACTCTTAGATATATTGCATCCAAACTGTGAACATAGAATCAAAAGTAATGTAACCAACATAATGAATTTTCAAGATAATGTTCAAAACAATTACATATAATCTCAACAATATTAAAATATACCATAACATCAACAAACAAGAAAACATTCTGCGTGACAACCCTTATAATACATATCACCCACCTACTTAACAACTCCAACTTTAAATAAATGTATCCAATGATTTTTATGGACCCTTAACTAAACATAAATTTAAAAAAGGTATTTAAAATAAAATATCCCAATTTAATTTCACTATTATATATGCCTCCAGCTTTAAATAAATGTATCCAATGATTTTTATTGACAATGCCTTAACTAATCATAAATTTAAAAAGCGTATTTAAATAAAATATGCCAATTTAATTTCACAATTATATATGTTTTAAATAAATGTTAGAACATGCTAACACATGGGCCTTGGAATCTCCTCCCCGTCGAGACAATTGGATTTCAAAATTATGGTGACGACAATTTAAAATATAATATCTTAATGAGAAATGAGTGAAGAGATTCGATGATGTGACCGCAATCTCATTACATATCTTTTCTCTTCTTATATGTTTTTTTATTTATTATAAACCACGGGTATAATAAAGTGGCTCGAGGACAATAATCCAAGATAATAAAAAGTAAAATAATTTTCCTTCTTTGATTAATTTAAAAAATCATAGTCAGCAAGGACAAATATTATGGTAGGTGGAAGGTCATGTTGGTTTGCCACTTGGATTGGTAAAATAGCAAAAATTTAAAATTTGCACACAAATTTATGTAAAGTGGACCCAAAATATTAGGGATTTTTAAATTCATTAGGTATGCACTCCTAATCCAAATTGAAACCTTGGATTTCGTTTTTTTTTGTTTTAAGTTGTAGCTAGGTCAAAGGGCAAAATTATTTTTTAATTTTTAAGAATATTTAATAATTATAATTGTAAATTAAAAATAAAATAAATAAAATATATGATTAATAATAAGTATGATATTAATGTATTAAAATTGTATATATTTTTTTAGGGTCATATTTTTATTGGATAATAGTTAAAAAAGAGAATGGGAGGTTGTAACAAAACAGACAAATAAATAATTGAAGAGATTGAGAAGATTGAGAAGATTGGAGAACACTAATCTCAAAACAAAATAAAAAAATTTATTTTAATTCTTTGTTTTATTTAATTTTTGATTTGTCCTTTATATTCTATCTTTTAACAAATCATGCTTTTTTAATTAATTAATATTGTTGTCTTTTTAAATCAATATAACTTTCTATGAATTTTAATCTTTCTTTTATATAGTTCCTGTTAATTTCTATAACCCAGCAACAGATTAATTGCACAATAAATTTACAGAAAGAAATCTGATTTATAACAATTAATACAACTGGGTTAATTAACAACTAATAACAGCGGAAGCAAAAATAACATCAACCCAAACACAAAAAGACAATAACACAGATATACCCAGGAAACCCCAATGCAGGGAAAAACCTGCAAATGTTGGATCTTCTATTCAGCCTAACAGCAAACTTTTCTTTTCGAAAATACAATATGAGTTTGCTACAGCAATCTTGTATTTATAGAGCCTAGCTGCTTTACTTAGCGTGCAAGGAAAGAATCTTTCCTTGCTTTCTTTGGCTTTATTTACACATAAAATCACTCTAGGATTTATCTTATCCTCACAAACTCGGAAACATTCTATTAAAGAATAAAATCCCACTCTTGGATTTATCTTATCCTCACAAACTCAGAAACATTCTATTTAAAGAATAAAAATCCTGCTGTTGCTAAAAATCCAACTCGAATTGATTTAAAGCAAATCTTATCTTGACTTGTTTTAAAGCAAATCCATATCCCACTTTTTGAGCTACAAAAATCAACACTCCCTCTTAGCGAGGAAAGTGTTCTGCACTACATCCAACTTGTCCCTGAAGAATTCAAACTTGCTCTTCATCAAGGCCTTCGTCAGGATATCTGCTATCTGTTCATCCGTAGGAATGTAATTGAGCTTCACTATCCCCTCCTCCACACAATCTCTGATGAAGTGGTACTTGATCTCAATGTGTTTTGACTTGTCATGAAACACTGGATTCTCAGAGAGTTTGATGCAACTGTGATTATCACAATAAATGACTGTAGGATCCAACTCCTGATTAAAGAGCCCAGCTAGAAGTTTCCGAAGCCAGATAGCCTCACATGTAGCCATACTGGCTGCCATATACTCGGCCTCTGCAGAACTCAGTGCAACTAACTTCTGTTTCCTGTTGTACCAAGAGCGCTCGATCCCAAACTGAAACTGCACCCGAAGTGCTCTTTCGATCGGTGTATGCCTGCCCAATCTGCATCAGTAAACCCCTTGAGCTTCACTCCATCCTTTGAACATACTTCAGCCCATAGTCAACTGTACTCAAAGATATCTCAAAACATGCTTCAGCAGCTATCCAGTGCACACGTTTAGGTTCCACCATAAACCCCGAGTGAGTTCATCGCAAAAAATGTAAGCCTAGTGTTACCGGATACATAAGAGAGCCTATCAACTGTCTGTATAAAGTAGGGTCCACTGCCTCTGATCTGGAAGCATCAATCTTCTTCCAATTGGTCACAAGTGGCGTTGACATAGGCTTACAGTTTTCCATCCTGAATTGTTTCAAGATATCAATTAAGTACTTCCCTTGTCCAAGGAAGATCTCTCCCTCTTTCTGCCACAACTCCAATCCTAAAAAGTAATGCATCAACCCCAAGTCCTTCATCTCAAACTCTCCTGCAAGATCCCGCTTGCAATGTGCTATGAGCTCCTCTGACCCTGTGAGAAATAGGTCATCAACATATAACAACAATATGAGAAGTTCACCCTTCACCTGAACATAGTACATGTTTGAATCTGTCTCACTCTTGATGAAGCCCACACTCTGCAAGTAACTATCAATACGTGAATACCACGCCCTGGGAGCCTGCTTGAGTCCATACAGTGCTCTTTTCAACCTACATACATGAGAATCTCTCTCATGCGCTTCAAACGCTTCTAGTTGCTCTATGTAAATCTCTTCCTCAATCACCCCGTTGAGGAAGGCCATCTTTACATCCATCTGATGAATCCTCCAACCCATCTGTGCTGCTATAGAAATGATAGCTCTTATGGATGAGTACCTGGCTACTGGAGCGAAAGTCTCATCATAGTCGACTCCTTCCTTCTGTGAAAACCCCTTAGCCGCAAACCGGGCTTTGAACTTTTCCACACTACCATCTGCAGCATGCTTAATCTTATATAGCCATCTCGAGCCCACCACACACTTATCTTTTGGTCTTGGTACTACCTCCCACACACTGTTCTTCATGATGGAAGAATATTCTTCCACCATGGCATCTCTCCACACTTGGTGTTTGGATGCCTCCTGAAAGCTGGAAGGCTCTACTTCAATTAATTCACTCATAAGTGCCACATAATCTGAATAACGTTTGGGAGCCCTTCTTTGTCTGACTGAATCTTGAGGATCACCTACATATTCTTGAGCCTCTCTTAATGTTTGCTCAGCTGCCCTGTTTCTCCTCTTCTCACTAATAGGAATCTGAGGCTGAGGAATTATTTGTTCCTCTATCTGATCATCCTGCTTGTTCTACTCTCTAGCTTGCGTGACTGAAATTTGAGGAATTTGTGCTACCTCCACTGTGGATGTTTGTTCCTCCTCATTCATCAAGTTACTTGACTTCTGAAGAGCCCTTTCTTCCTCGAACTTCACATCTCTACGAACCACTATTTTCCTGAGAGCAGGAATATAAACCCGATAAGCCTTAGAAGTTTCACTGTACCCAACAAGGATACCCTTCTCTGCAGTAGGTTCCAACTTGGTTCTCTTCTCAACAAGAATGTGACAATACACAAGGCATCCAAAGATGCGAATGTGCCCCAAATCTGGTTTCTTACCAGTGAATGCCTCTTCTAGAGTCAATTTGCCCAACACTTTGTGAGGGCTCCTATTCTGCAAATACATAGCTGTGTTGCAAGCTTCTGCCCATAAGAACCAAGGCAGATCCTGATCATGAAGCATGGCCTTAGCTGCTCCAACGATAGCTCTATTCTTCCGTTCAGCAACCCCATTCTGCTGAGGGTTATACGGAACTGTCAACTCTTTCTTGATACCTTCCTGAGCACAAAAATCTTTGAAGGCATTCAAGGTATACTCGCCTCCATTATCAGACCTCAGTATCTTGATCTTCTTCCCAGTTTGGTTCTCCACGAGAGCCTTAAACTCTTTGAACCTACTGAAGACCTCATCTTTATTCTTCATGAAATATATCCATGTCTTCCTGGAGAAATCATCAATGAAGGTAACATAATACTTATATCCATTCAAGGATGTTGTTGACATAGGTCCACACACATCTGAGTGTACGAGATCCAAAATCCCTTCGGATCTAGTGTCGCTGCTTGGAAAACTGGTCTTGGCATATTTTCCAAGAGCACAACCCTTGCACACCTCATGCTTTTCTGTCTTCATCCCAGGCAGCCCTGTCACTATTTCCTTAAGAATATTAAGTGCTCCATGGTGAAGGTGAGCCATCCTCCTGTGCCATAATTCTCCTATCCCTTTACAGCTACTAACCAACGCATGTGCTGGCTCAAACTGTAACCGAAACAAGCTGCCATGCCTGACACCAATCACTTTTGCAATCTTGGAATCTTTGGGACGAATATAGACTTTTCCCCTCTCAAAGGTCACAATGTAACCCTTGTCTTCCAAGGCAGAAACTGATATTAAATTCTTTGTCATGCCAGGGACATACAACACATCCTCCACCAACAAAGGTTTGCCAGACTCCCTCTGAAACTTGACGGTGCCAATACCAGTTGCATGGTACTTGGCATTGTCTCCGAGCTCAATATAGAAATCCAGCTTCTTCTCCTCCAACTTGGTGAAACATTCTTTGACTCCCGTCATGTGGCGAGAAGCCCCACTGTCAATATACCATACCCTGTTGGCAATTGAACTTGAGAGACAGGCAATGAGCGAAAACTCATTTTCAAATCGTGATGCAAACTCGTCCACCTCTGCTGTAGCAGCAAATTGCTTCTTCTGCTTGTCCTTATTTTTCTTATTCGGACATTAACTGGCATAGTGACCCATCTGATGGCAGCAAAAACATTTAATCTTGCTCAGATCTTTCTTCTTCCCACTCTTGGAAGAAGAACCTTCCGATTGCTCTTTATTGGACTTCTTCTTACCCTTGCTTGCAAGAGCAAGATTTTCTTCATCTTGAACCTTCTTTGTCTGATCTCCTCGATGAGCACCTTCACGGATCTCCTCCTGAACAAAATCATCCCAAAGTCTTGCCCAATCAGGTAGCCGATCTCTGCCGACAACACACTTGACAAACACTTCCCAGTGCTTTGAAAAACCATTCAAGGCTATACGCACCAACTCATCTTCTTTAATCATCTCTCCAACAGCAGCAAGCTCATCCCTGACCTGTGTCAGCTTGGACAAGTAAGAGGTCACACTCTCACCTTTGGACATCTTGGTATTATGCAATTTGTCCTTGAGCATCATCTTACGACTCTGATAGTCGCTCTGATAAAGTTTTGTGAGCGTATCCCACATCTCCTTGGCGGTGTCTTTCCCCGATAAATGAGGAATTAAATGATCTCTTACTCCATCCAGGATAATCCTTTGAGCTTTGGCCTCTTTGACTTCATGCGAATCTAAGGCAACAGGATCATTTGTTGGTGGAGTCACTTCTGTGCTAGCATAGGTCCATAGCCTGTTCTCCTTGAGAACAGATGTAATCCGAACCTTCCACTGCAAGAAGTTAGATGCACCCTCGAGCCTGTCCTCGTATCGAACACTGGTTGCCATAGCCACAAAAGAATTGGAGACGAAAATCTGATGACTTTTTTTTTCTTGAAATCTGCGTTACAAATCTTGGCTTCGTATTCAGAGTTTAGTGCTCTGATACCATGTTAATTTCTATAACCCAGCAACAGATTAATTGCACAATAAATTCACAGAAAGAAATCTGATTTATAACAATTAATACAACTGGGTTAATTAACAACTAATAACAGCGGAAGCAAAAATAACATCAACCCAAACACAAAAAGACAATAACACAGATATACCCAGGAAACCCCAATGCGGGGAAAAACCTACAAATGTTGGATCTTCTATTCAACCTAACACAAACTTTTCTTTCGAAAATACAATATGAGTTTGCTACCAATCTTGTATTTATAGAGCCTAGCTGCTTTACTTAGCGTGCAAGGAAAGAATCTTTCCTTGCTTTCTTTGGCTTTATTTACACATAAAATCACTCTAGGATTTATCTTATCCTCACAAACTCGGAAACATTCTATTAAAGAATAAAATCCCACTCTTGGATTTATCTTATCCTCACAAACTCAGAAACATTCTATTTAAAGAATAAAAATCCTGCTGTTGCTAAAAATCCAACTCGAATTGATTTAAAGCAAATCTTATCTTGAGTTGCTTTAAAGCAAATCCATATCCCACTTTTTGAGCTACAAAAATCAACAGTTCCCTATATCTATTTCATACTTAATATAAACTTAGTTCCCTTTCATTCTTTTTAAGTTAAGACCTTAGTAATTATTTAATTATATTTCTTATAAGCACTAAATTATTTTCCTTTTAAGAATAATATTTAAATCTAATCATGAATTATTCTTTTATATTTCCTTATTTTTCTTTTTTATTTTGATTAAAATTTCTCAATCTTTTCATCTCATATATATATATAAATTCTTGTTATATAATTAATAGATTATATAATTTCCAAGGTCCATAATCCTTATTTTTTCCCATTTATTTCTCATTTAATTTCATTTGAATTTTACTCTTCTTCAAATCTTTTATTTCTTCTTTTCTTTTTTTTGTTTAACTTAATTATAAATCATTCTTAATAGAATATTTATTTAATATTAAATATAATTTTATTTTAAAATATATTTTTTATATTTTTTCATTTTATTATATTAATAATTAATTCATATAAATTTATTAATTGATTATTTCTCTAAGCTTTGAATATAAAAATAATATCTAATTCTTTTATCTATAAGATTAATATTCAAACATGCTTTGATCTTTCAATTTTATTTTTAATTCTTTCATGCAATATTAAGTTGTCTCAAACATGTGAATTAATATATATCTATAGAATATATTTTAATATGGACATATTTAATTTGGATTTGAACTTTTAATTGTTATTTTTATTTTTATTTTCTCTTTATTTAATTCTCTTTTTCATATTTATTTACATATATATTTTTATCATTTGTTCTTTCATAATTTTATAATTAAGTCCATACTTTTTAAGAGATTAATCAATTTTCTTCCTTCCAAGTTTACCCTCTCCTCTCCCTTAGAGCCAATCAATTTTTTGGGATTACTGTTCAATCATCTCATCTATTTATCTATCTTTCTATTCTCTCTTCTAGGTAGTTGTATATTGTTAAAAATATAAACTATATTTAATCACAAAGAGTGGTGTTTCATGTAAAATACACAATTGTCCATGTATAATATCTATTTAAGGGTCTTTAAATCCATATTTTTGAGAATTAAAAAAGGATCAAATTTATGATCTCCAATTTTAACAATAGGTATGAGAGCCACCATAATTTAAAAATGAAATGAAAAGAAATTTTGTTGAAAAAAGACGTGATATACTTGAAAAAAACCATTCTAATTTTTTATTTCCCCTTCTTGTTGAAACATTAGTCTTAAGTTCAAACAGTTTAAAAAGAAAATTCCTCGTGATTTTTACTGAATTGAAAGACATAAAGCCCTTCAATTTAATATCGGCGATTTCATCAAAAATTATACTGTATTTAGATTGAAGATTTAATGTTGCATATCCAACTAAAAGAAACATTCTGAAAATTGTTATTTTTATTGTTTCCAATACTCTATTAATGTAGTTGTACCTATTTCCATGCTAGCTACATAAAACGAATGCCATTATAAGTTGGTTGTACAAATTATAGAGTAGTAATGGAATGTCACTCGACTTGATAACCACCCCTCTTGATTGAGGGTATGTAGTTAGTTAATAAATTATTGTGAAACTCCTCCAAACATGTCATCAATGTCTTCAAATGCATTTAGAAGTGGGTAAAATCAACCAAAGAGATACATTAATCGCATCTTGGCTATGCAATCTTCAAGAACAATACAACTTTTTATCAAAGAAAAATTTGTAGTTCAAAATTTCCTAAATTTGGAAGAGGTTGAAGTTTGTAAGAAAATTATCAATTTTAGAAGAAAATTACATTTAGTAAATGACAAGTGGGAAGAGATTGTAGTTCTAGAAGAAATTATATTTTTAACTATTATTGGTGCTTGATCACATAAGAAAGGTGATTGCAATTTTTCTAACGTTTGATGAAGTTTACATAGTATTTGTTAGAACCTAAGCTTGATGAGATACAAAATTAGTGGTAGATCATTTCAATTATTTAAATAGTGAAGGCACATGATGCTGCCATACCATCACGGTGAATCACAATGGTTGATCAAATCATAGTCCAATTTATTAAAAAAGGTGAGTTGAAGTCATTTGTTTTCAATGGGAAAAGTATGAAAAAGAGTAAAGAAAGAGAATGAAAATTTAATGTGTACAAGATATTTTGGAGAAAGAACTAGAGAAAGTTAGAAAAATAAACAAAAAAATAGAAGAGGAAAATAGGTCACAAAAGGAAGATATATTGAAATTGAGAGAAGAAAATATTTTTTTTAGTCAATTAATTGAATTTTACATAAAGGAAAATCAATGTCTAAAATATAAGTCTACACTATGTAATGTGTCATACATTATATAAGTGATTTTTTTATTCATTAGATGAATTATCTGATAAATGTGATATAGCTAAAGCTTTTTTTGATAAAAGTGTAAGGAAGACAATAATATTTTTGAATCTACAAATCTTGCTAGTTATGAGGAAATGACAAAGAATGTTGTATTTAAGATAATGAAAAAGAATGGGATACAAAAGAAAAGGTTTGGAAAAATATGGAAACGAAATTATAGAGCCCATTGAGCCAATAGCGAGGCCAAAAAAATAAAGGCATTGGATATGCTAGAAGAAATAAAAATAATGTTACAAGTGTTACAAGTTCAAACAAATTATCTCAAGAAATACTTGATGCATACAATATTCTCATTGTCATAGGCATGGACATAAAAAAGAGTTTTATTGGGATCTTCATCCTTGTAGTATATGTGGATTGAAGAATCATTTTGAGAATTGTGTTGGAAAAAAAGTGGAGGAACAACATCTATAAGATAGTATACAAATGGATTGTGGATGGATTGGTATATCTAATTGAGAAAAGGTCGCAAGTTCTATGTCTAGAATATTGTATAAGCATAAATATTCTCATGTCAAATAAAATAACAATCATGCAAGGTCAAACTCCTAGAAATCATATAATTTAATCTATGAATTTTGACCACTATAAGGGATACTTGAATTATATCCATGTAGTGACACAAAAATTGTAGTTGGAGCACTCATATATGTGGAATATGTACCATTGATCACAAAGATGATTACTAAATCTAAAACATTTCTAGTATTAATTGTAGAGATCATTGTTGAATGGTTGTAATGTTGATTGCAAAGATCATTGTCGAACCCAAAAATCTATAGTATTGATTGCAAAGATCATTGTTGAATAGTTGTAGCATTGATCGTATAGATTGTTGCTAAATTTGTGAAGGTTTTAATTGCAAAGATCATCATTGAAATTGATCGTAGAGATTGTTGCTAAACTTGTGAAGGTTTTGATTGCAATGATCATTGTTGAAATTGATTGTAAAGATTGTTGCTAAATCTGTGAAGGTTTTGATCGTAAATATCATTGAGAATGCTTCACTTTCTTTATCAATATAACTATGAATAATGTATTACTATGGATAATGATGGAAAAAAATAATCAAGGCTATTCAAAACAAAGATAAATTTGTATACTTTCAAAAAAGAATTGATGTTAAATATTTTTCATTTGTACATGGGTAGCTAATAAACCTATTTATTGGTACCCCCATCATCTAGATAAGTTGTGTGATAAAATAAAGTGTATGGGGGGTGTTAAAAATATAAACTATATTTAATACAAAGAGTCATGTCTCATGTAAGAGACACATTTATCCATGTATAATATTTATTTAAGAGCCTTTAGATCCATAATTTTTAGAATAAACAAAAATCAATTTATGCTCTCCAAATTTAACATATATCATCCCGATGATGGATCATGGAATATGATTTGAAAGGATGATGTAAAAAAGTAAATTATCACATTAAAATGTTTGGTTATCATTAAAAAGTTTAATAATTATCAAAACAAATTGTATTAATAAATAGTTATAAACTTTAGGAAATAAAATAGTAAACAATATTTTTTAAATAATTATATGATTAAAAATATGTAATATACAATTTATTTCAAATTTGAAAAAATTTATGCACACGCACACACATATTTATTTATTATAATTTTTTTTTTTGTCATTTATGGTATAGTATGATCTGGTTAAATCATGCTATTGATGTTGTAGTAATCCAAGTTCAAACTTTCACTAGACTATTGTGATCATGGGTATTGTGTCCTTGCTAATCTATTGTGCTCGCAAGTTTGAACCTTCATGTTAAAGTTGTTGGTGTTCATGCCAATGACTTTGTGATTTAAAACCGCATTGGGCTAGTGTGCTCATGAGCTTTGTGCCCCTATTCTAGGCTATTGTGCTAGCAGGTTTGAACTATTCATATTAATGTTGTGTATTTAAACTAGGGACAAGGTCCCCTGTTTGCAACTTGAGGTTAATTTTTTTTGTGTTACTCATAAAATAATAATAATTTATTTTTTAAGAGTTATTTTATTTACTTATGAGTTATTTTTTAAAAATAATTGTTTACTTATGACTCATTATATCTCATGTCATGATTGTGTAAATGTAAAAAATTGTTAAATATGGTGGTATTAATTAACATGAATCATCTAAATTCATGCAAGCTCAATAGCAACAACCACAATGGACTAACATCCAAATGGGGCATGAGTGCAAGAAAGGTGAGAGAGTTGCACATTCAAATTTGTGGGGTGTCGCAAAGGGAGTTGTTGAGGAGGAGGATGAGAGTGACATAGATGATGAAGTTGGCGAGTGTGGGGGTCCTCCTTCCCCTATGTGTCCCTATTTTGTTGGAGGGTTCTTTTCCTCTGGGGCTTGCGGGCTGCAGAAGCTTCGCACAGCTGGTGTTTCTAAAGTTTCTTTCATGGAGAGGTCGATTGAGAGAATGGGTGGGAAGCTTCCTGGAAGAGGAATTTTGATACCTTTGGGTGTTGGTGGTGATGTTGAGGACAAGCAGGTAGCAAAGCTGCTTGTTTCTTGGGCTGTTGTGTTGCTTGTGGGTGTGTTTTTTGTTTTGACTCTTGCTTTTGTGTGGGAGTTTTATGTTTGGGGTTGTGTTTCTGGGAGAGTGTGGGGGCTACCTCAGAAGTCCTCTTCTCAGCCTGCTTCTGTGGCTATGGGATTTCAGACCTCTTTGATGTTTGAAGAGGTTTTGGAGGGTGTTGTGAAGGGCTTGCCTTTGCGCTGGATCTTTGGTGTTTCCTGTTTATGTGGGTCTTTCACTTTGGCTATGTGGGGCCTTTTTTGGGTTGTCCTTGTGCAAACCTCTCTGATTGTGTTCCTCCTCTTGGTTGAACTTAGTTGTTGGGGCTTTGTTAGTGGTTGGTGGGTTCCCCTGTGGGATCTTTTGCTTTTGGGTCTAGGTCGGGAGGCTGCTCCTGCTATTGGGTTTGGTTTTGGTGGGCTGGAAGTGGGAGGTCTTTATGTTGCTAGGATGATGGTTGGGAGCCTCTCTGTTGTGGCTTGGTGCCCCTAGTTTATGAAGATGTACTTGCTGAAAGGGGTTTGTTACTGCTTTTTGGGATCTTCGTTCTTTACACCCTGTTGTGAAGTTGATGCAGTGTGAATCATGGATCTTGATCCTCCCTTTGTTTGTGATGCTTACTCTTATGAAGGGAGGTTATTATCTTCTGATGGTTGTTTTTTTTTTTGGTTGAAGACTCTTGTGTTTATGGAATCTGATATGTTGGGTTTCAGCTATGGATTTTTTTCTCCTTTCATGCACCAGTTTCCTTCCTTGCCAAAGGTGGTTGTGATTTCCCTTTCTTCTGATGTTTTCTTTCTAAATCTATAGTTAGTGTCTTCTATAGAAGTGGAGACTGCTCTCACTAAGGTGGAGCCCTCTTCCATTGAGGTGAAGGTGGTTGTTGTAGATTTGGTGGAGAGTTATTTTCTTGTCTTCCTATTCCTATTGAGGGGGAGCTTGTGTGGGAAGATGAATGAAGGCATTGGAGGTTGGGGCTCTCATTTCTTTCTCTCCTATAGAGGGGAGCTCCCTCCTATTAAGGTGGAGTTGGAGTTGGTGTTTCAAGTTGGTTGTTGTTGCATGAAGGTTGTTGTGACTCGGTGCTCCATTGGGTCTCCTATTGAGGTGGGGTTTTTAGAGTTACTAGTGTTTTTGTTTAGGGGCTTGATGGTGTTCTACACCATTAAGAGGGTTGTCTCTCTCAGCTCAGTGGCAGTTTTTCTGAGTGATTGGTCTGTTGTTGCTTGGCTAATGCAAGTGGTTTATAAATTGGTTGTAATGGGTTTTAGATCCCCATTAAAATATTTTTAATGGGTTTCTGGTCCTGATTAAAACTAGGTTGTTAAAGGGTTTCAAGTCGTTGCTTACTCTTGTCGGTTGTTGCCTGAGTTGTATTGTTGATCTTTGATGGTTGTTGTTTGGCTATTGTTGATTTGCTAATTATTTTCTGTTAGCAGCTTACCCTCTTTGTACTAGGTTCCAGGATCCCATCAAAACCTATTTTTTACCCCTAATCAAAAACAACCACAATGGACCAACAAGATTTGAACTTTGGTGGCCACAACAACAATGCCAAATTTTAACCATCACATTATGCTATAAACATCAATTGAAAAGCTATTTTTATTTACTTAAGAGTTAGTTTATTTTAGAAGTATTAAGAATTATTTTGTGTATTTAGTAAGAACTATTTTATTAGTACTTATGGATGAGTTTCACTTAACTATTAAAGTTATTTATTAGTAATTATATTTTAACAAATAAACACTTTTATTTATTTTCTCTAATAAAATATTGATCTATTCTAAAGTGTAGATACAAAAATTTTAATATAAATTATTTTAGAAACTAGCATATCTATCTTAATGTAATCTATATAAATAACATTGAGAGATATATATCTATTTAATTATATTATTTGATAAAAATAATATAATATATTTGATTATATTATAATACAATAATATTATATATATAATGGGTAAATGCATGGATCTATGACACAATTTTGGTGTCGAATTGCAAAAAAAACCGTAACAAGTCATATTGCACTCGCAAAATGTCATTCATGACTTTTGGAATGCATTTTTATAAGCTCTTTTATTTTCTTTTTCTCTGTCAAGGAAACTATATACATGAAATAAACATTTAAGTATAAGTTGACATTTACATATGGACATTTACTTTCTTATACTTTAAGTTATATTTCATGTATATAGTTTCAAGATCTTTGAGAGTGGTTTCAGATCTCTAGGAGTTATAATGCAAATTCTAGTTTTTGGAAGATCTTAAAAAATTTAGACTTAGTCAAATTTCAGTAATTAGCATGTCAAATTTCAGTAATCAGGAGGTCAAATTGTAGTAGTCAGAAATTTGTATCATCTTTCTCCCTCACTCTCTCCTTCTCTCTGCTCTCTATCTCTCCACTCTCTCTCCCTCTCTCTCGCTTCCTCCCTCTCTCCCCTCTCTCTCTCACACACACCCCTCTATCTCCTCCCTACATTTGCCTCCCTCCCTCCCCTCTCTACTTCTCTCTATCTCTTTGAGCTCTCTCTACATCTC
>VDFB02353493.1:362426277-362482589 GCA_007258455.2 Sequoia sempervirens | reverse complement strand
TTTTTTTGCATTATTCTCCTCTCAAGATTAGTGTAAGAAGTTGTTCTGCTACCTTAGCTTCCTTACAAGTGGTATCAGAGCTTGATCACCTTTGGTTTCAGTTTCTAGTTGTTGAGTTTTTTGAACTAATCCAGACTTGAGTGGGAGTTTGTGTAGAAGATGCTTTGTGATCTTGTTGCAAGAATTTTTAGATGGCAAGCTCATCAGGGAGAATAAAGGTGGAGAAATTTTTTAGAAATAATTTTGAAATGTGAAAGCTAAAGATGGAGGATTTGTTGATAGATCAAGATCCGTGGGATGTTGTTGATGAGAATGTTTCAAGGCCCGCAGATCCTACTCAGGCTACTCAATATAATGTTATGGACCATAAATCCAAGGGACTAATAAGATTGTGCTTGGAAGACTCTATTTTAATTAATGTACATAAGGAGACCTCTGCATATAAACTATGGAATAAGTTTGGTGAGATGTATCAGGCTAAATCTTTAGTGAACAATATTTTCATGAGGAAGAATTTGTATTCTTTGAGAATGGAAGAGGGTAGAAAATCATAGATCACCTACAAGCATTCAATATGTTGGTGGCTTAGTTGGCCTTAGCTGGTGTCAAAATGGATGAGGAGGAAAAATGTCAGATCTTGCTTTGTTCTTTTCCTGATTCATGGGATCCTCTTGTTATGGCTATTGGGACTACTTCTATAATTTTAAAGATTAAAGATGTGGTGGGTTCTTTGCTTTTTGAAGAGATCTGGAGGAAGGTATCCATCACTTCCAAGGAGGCCCTAATGTTCATGGAAGACCTAAGGAAAAAGGTAAGAAAAATGAGAAGCATGACAAATCCAAGTCCAGGGGGAGATCTAAATCTCCTGGAAAGTCCAAAGTTATTTTCTAGAACTATGGTAAGCCTGGACATGTTCGTAAGGAATGTAAAGAAGAAAAGAAGAAGAAAAAGAAGAAAATTGATTTTGATTCTAAGTCTGAGAAAGAAGATGGCGATGCATTCATTGTAACTTTGGAAACTCGTGCAGGTAATGATGCATGGTTAATTGACTTGGTGCATCTTTCCATATGACCTTTAATAGAGATTGCTTTTCTAAATATGAAGAATTTGATGGAGGTAAGGTGTATTTGGGTGATAATTCTCATTTAGACATTGTTGGTCGTGGTAAATTTAAAATCAAGTTTCATGATGGTAGAATAAAAATGATTAATGGTGTGTTGTAGATCCCTGGTTTAGCACAAAATTTGTTATATGTGAGCAAACTAATAGATGCAGGTGTGCAGGTAGTATTTTTTGATACAAGATGCAAGATGGTTAAAGGTGCTATGGTGATTGCTAGAGGTGTCAGAGATGGCACATTGTATAAGCTGGATGCATGCATTGTTGAGTGCAATAGTAATTTTGTGAAAAGCAAGTCTATAGAAGAAGTGAGGGTTTCACCTTCAACAAATGGTCATAGATTTTGGGTACCTAAAGTTGCTCTTTCTTTTGAATCAAAGTTACCTGCAGAGAAAACTATGTTATAGCACCAGAGACTCGGCCACATTGGAGAAAAGGGTCTAATGACCTTGAAAAATAAAAACCTCATTGAAGGTTTTTCTAATTGTAATCTTGAATTTTATTTATGTGAGCATTGCATTTATGGAAAACAAAACCGCATTCAGTTTTACTCGAGTTCTCATAAATCTTGTGGTGTATTGGATCTTATTCATTGTAATGTGTTTGATTATGTAGATGTTCCTTCGATTGGTAAATCCACATATTATATTTCATTTATTGATGATTATACTAGAAGGACATGGGTATATTTTCTAAATAATAAATATGAAGTTTTCAGTCAATTTAATGAATTTAAAGCAATGGTTGAGTTACATACTAGAAAGAAAATAAAATGTTTGTGGACTAATAATGGCAATGAATTTTGCTTTAATAATTTTGATAGATTATGTAAAGATTGTGGTATTCATAGATAGAAGACAACTCCGTATTCTCCAGAACAAAATGGAGTTGTAGAAAGAATGAACATGACACTGATGGAGAAGGCTAGGAGTATGTTAAGTGGTGCTATCCTAGAACAAAGGTTTTAGGCTGAAGTTGTTTCCACTACCTGTTACTTGATTAACAGGTCTCCTACATTAGCTCTTGTTGATAAGACGCCTATAGAGGCATGGTCGAGTTGCAAGACTTTATTAAGACATCTTAGAGTTTTTGGTTATGAAGCATATGCACATGTGCCAAAGGAGAAGTGAACAAAGTTGGAGAACAAGGATGTGGAATGTTTCTTCATTGGATATAGTTATGGTGTGAAAGGATACAAGCTTTGGGATCCTGTTGCACATAAGGTAATACATAGTAAAAGTGTTATTTTTAGAGAAACTAAGCCTTCTTTTGTTACATTGTAGCTAGAACAAAGTAAACAGGAAGATGTGATTCAATTTCCTTCTACACCTGAGAAAGTTGAATCGAGGCCCAAGAATAGAAAAGAAGTTGAGGAGAGCTCATCTAGCTCTAAATCTTTAGAACAAGAGGAAGAACCTCCATCTCAACTTGATCGTAGGTCTATGAGGCATAAACAACCACTTGAAAGGTATACACCTGATGATTGGAGATGTATTTTTTCTTTGAATACTAACTTGGATGAATCCAGATCTGTAGAAGAGGCATTAAGTATGAATGATGCAAAATCCTGGAAGATTGCTATGGATGAAGAAATGGCATCTTTGAAAAAGAATGATACATGGGATCTTGTACCTTTTCCTGAAGGAAAATAACCTATTGGTTGCAAATGGGTGTTCAAGAAAAAGATTGGTTTAGATGGAGGTATTGAGAAATACAAAGCAGGGTTGGTTGCGAAAGGTTATTCTCAAGTTGAGGGTGTTGATTATGGTGAGATATTCTCTCCTATTGCAAAAATGACATCCATTATATTTTTGCTTGCTATTGCTGCTGCTTATGATTTGGAGGTTGAGAAAATGGATGTGAAAATTGCTTTCCTTCATGGTGACTAGGAGGATGATATTTATATGACAGAGCCAAAGCACTACGTGGTGAAAGGTAAAAGTAAATTGGTCTAAAAATTGAAGAAATCTTTGTATGGCTTAAAATAGAGTCCTAGGATGTGGTACTAGAAATTTGATACATACGTGTTGAGTTTGGGATTTGAGCATTCTAAATCAGATAATTGTGTTTATTATAAAAATGATGGTGATCATTTCCTGTTTATTGCATTATATGTTGATGATATGTTATTTATTGGAAAAGGGAAAGGTATGATTTCAAAACTAGAATCTCAACTTGCTGCTAAATTTGAAATGAAAGATCTTGGTACAACTAGACACATTATTGGGATGGAAATTAAAAGAGATAGAGCAAATAGAAAGCTGTAGATTGGCTAAAGTAAGTATGTCAATTCAATTTTACAGAGATTTAACATGTAGGATTGTAGACCATTGTGTGTTCCCCTTTTTGTTGGAACAACCTTATCTATTTCAAATTGTCCAACATCTCCATCAAAGATGGAAGACATGAGGAAGTGCCTTACCAAAGTGTAGTTGGAAGTTTGATGTATGCTATGGTTTGTACTAGACCAGACATTTCCCACGCAGTGGGAGTTCTTTAAAGATATATGTCTAATCCTGGTAGAATTCATTGGGATAAAGTTAAAAGAGTCTTCAGATATTTGCGTGGTACCTCAAATTATTCCTTGTGTTATCATAGTAATATGACTAAAGATGAGATTTCCCTTGATATTCATGGTTAGGTGGATTCAGATTGGGTAGGTGATATTGATAACAGACGATCCACCAATGCTTATGTGTTTACTTTATTTGGTGGTGCAATCAATTGGATGAGTACGTGATAGGTTGTGGTTGCTTTGTCCACTAATAAAGCAAAGTATATGGCAGCTACACATGCTTATAAAGAAGCCATTTGGCTAAAGAGACTGTGTTCAAATATTGGAATAAAACAAGGTGCAATGACAATTTATTACGACAGTTAGAGTGCGATATATCGAGCCAAGAACTTGTCATTTCATGCTAGGACCAAGCACATTTATGTACAATATCATTTTATTCAAGATATGGTCGAAGATGGCATGGTGAAGCCGGTTAAGGTAGAGAATTTGATGAATGTTGTTGATTCTTTAACTAAGCATGTGAACACAAAGAAGTTCAAATGGTGTTTAGAGACTATGGGCCTTTTGGCCCCTAGAAATTAAGTGACAATGTTTACTCCCTCTCATTGCTCTTGCAAGGTGTTCGAACAATGGGAGATTTTTTGGGAAAATATGTCTCAAACTTGCAATTATATAAAGGTTATTGTGTGTGTGTGTGTGTGTGTATTTCCTAGTTACACTGATAGGTGTAATATACAATGGCAGCAAGGGGGGAGAGTAGGATGCGTGTAAAAAAAATTGTTAACTTTTTCAGGGAACTCCTAAAATGGTCAACATACATTATATAAATGATACATAGTAAATCTAGACCGTAAATTATTAGGTTTTAGATCTAATGGTGGATATTTTGTTGGCCTGTCTTGCCCTAGATTGTAACCCTATTTTATGAGGGAATTGTATTACGATTGCGGTAGAGACAATGATGTATTCTGAGAGTCTGATAGTGGTTGTGTTGTCTCTGGATCTCTGGGTGGTGATACTCCTGTGAGAAGTTTGCTCTGAAAGTATATTGTAATCTTTTTGATTTACTAAATAGTATATTGGGTGACTTTTGGAGTGTGGTGTTTTTCTCCCAAAAGGGTTTTCCTCACGTAAATCACTATGTTGTGGTATGCATGATATTTATGTTTATTTTTTGTTTAAGTTTCCATAACTGTTAAAGATTTGTAAAAAGCTTTGCATTATTCTCATCTCAATATTAGTGTAGGAAGTTGTTCCACTACCTTAGCTTCCTTACAATAGAGAGAAAATTTTCCTCAACTACCTCAAAGGATAATATCAAGTGACAAAGGACAATGAAGGGGAGTTTTCTACAATGTTTTATGTTTTATGGCTGATTTTGGAAAAAAGGACTTTAGAAGCCGAAAGAGTAGGCCTTAGAGCTTTTGATAGCAAGCAAACTAGCTCATGGTCAGATGATAGCGCAATAGGTGGATGTCCCCACAGTGTCCTATGGTATTGTATGGACTGAAAAATAGTGCAATCCTACCAAAACACACAGAGCCTACTAACAACTCAGGAACTGAAATACAACTATTTAACTGAGCTAACAAAATGCTAGAAATGGTAGAAATTACAACAAGAAGAATACTAAAAGTACACATAAATAAACTAATGAAGCAAAATGACAAGAGATAAAGGAGAGAAAAAAACTCATGAAAGGTCTTGCATTATGTAGTCGCTCGTAAAGCTCCACACAAACAATCTACACACATAGAAATAAGGGAGAAGGTTGGGGCTATTTTGGGGCTTACCTTAGTCAAACCTCCGCTTTGGTGTTTCCACCTTCATAGATAGCTAAGAAGAAAAATACATAAAAAATAGACAATATACAACAGCGAATGACAAGACAAATAAAGATAGACACATTGGATATCAATATGTTACTAAACAAAGATGATAAATCCAAGTAAAAGAGTGTTTACCCTCCCTTCAAAAAGCTTGTAGAGCTGAAAGAGAGTGCAAAACTTGAGAGAGATGAGATGATGATGTAGGAGCCAAGAACTTGCAAGAGATCTTGAGAAAAAAGGTATAGAAGTGCACAAGTGAGGTAGAATGCAAGGAGAATGAGAGAATGAAAGATTGAATGATAAAATAGATGGAAGGGTAAAAGAATGAGCTTGAATAAATAAATGCATGTAAAAGGCCCATTTGCGAGCGTGTTTGTGACTATAGAGGTGTTAAACTTCACAGGCAGATGAAAGTGTAACTTCCCAACAACCATAGAACCAAGAATCTTGTCAAGACATTCATGTGGTGTACATATGTCTGCACATCGTGGAAGCGTCCCTAACAAAATTCTCTGAAATACTAAAATTTGAGGGGTTTAAGGATGAATTTAAAGGCTAGGAAAAAGTGGGATTTGCATTATTATCTTTATTAAGCTAAAGGGAGGGTTGTGTAATGTGATATTGCATGGGAGTCCAATTTGATGACATTACATTTTTCCCCCACTTTAGTGAGCATATGTATCTTAAACATGTGCGAGCTAAAGTAGATAGAAAGAGGTTGAAGTGAATATACCTAGGATGAAGATGATGCAGGTCTTCGATCTAGTATGTATCATAAAGAAGTTTAGCTAGGACATGAAGAGGACACAAGTCTTCCATCCTACAAATCTGACTACAATCTCACCACAAACATGTTGGTTGTAAAAAAACACGTTAGATGAAAAAGTAAAAAATAGACATACGACAATTTCATAGACATGACATGAAATAATCTGATTAGATAAAATAAAGTGCTAATAGGTATGAATAGCAAGGCTAGAGCCCATACAACAAGTGAATAGGCATGTGGTTGTTGCAAACTATGTTGCAGGAAAGTCACAAAAAAGACAAGTCTAGTCAGGTTGCTCCCAAGATAGATGATGAGATTATAAGACATCTATACATAAATCTTCTTAAGAAATTATTTTTAAAAACTAAGAATAAGGGGATATGATAGCCCCCCCTTAGAATGATATGTGCTACACAAAGGAGCACATGTCATTTTAAGGAGAAGAGAAAGACAAAAAGATATTGTGGCACAACATACATAGCGAGATGTATTCATGGGATGTTGTCACACATGAGGGAAAACACATAGAATCCACAATATCAAGAAAAGTAGAGATGAAGAAATCAAGAACACAAGGGGATCCAATTATTTGAGGTCAGAACTCATCATAGATACAAATAAACAAATATAGTAATATTAATGAGCTTTGATCACCCCCAAATAGATCTAAATGGGAAGAAGAGCACATGAAGACAAAATAAAAATAAAAATTGGGTCAACATGGAAGAGGCCTAAATTCCCTAATGCTTTGCATCGTTCTTGATGTGATAGCCAAAATGTATGACACATAGAAGAATTATGAGAAGTAGAAGAAGTTTTACAATAGATTTTTTCTCATGTATCCAAGTACCTACAAGAGTATCAAGGTACCTCTAGCAAGAGCACAAACATAAATAAACAAGCACAGGGAACACAAACAAACAAACAAATATAATTTAAAGATAAAGAAGAGGTACCACTCTAGTTCACAACCTCTAACAAGTTTTCTTTCTCCTAGCCTAGATCATCATAGGGGGAGGGAAGATGAGCCTGTAGGGGGGATAGCAAGGGTGGTACCAACCATTTCACCTATATCAAGGGCCAAGGACGATGTCGCCTGAACTTCTTCATTGACAATGTCCTACAAGTCTAACGCCACAAACTTAGCAAAAATAGAAGAAAGAGTACGAATAGCCTCCACTAAGTCAAACATACACTTCTCTAGAGTGCAATGTTGTGACTAAATAGGAGGAGGAGGATGAATTGGAGATTCATTTCCTAGCTCCAGAAGAGGGGAAGTGATAAAATCTAGGGAAGGAGGCAATGTACTTGTCACAAGGATAACACAATCCAAATTGAAATAAGATGAAGGAGGCAAAGAAGACTTCTTATGACCATCATTTGGAACGAGGTCATGCTATGAATTTCACTTAAGTGGAGGATATGGAGTCCTTGCAACAAAAGCAAAGGAAGAAGGAGTCAAATCCATAGTAGATAAACCTTTTTGTGAGGCATGCCAACAAGCTTAGGGAATTTAGGATGAAGATTTGGTAAAGAAGTGATAAAAGGTGGCTCTACAAAAGGAGTGATGAATACTTGCACCCTTTTGATGAGGCTCATCAGGATCCTTAGAAGAAACCAAAAAAAAATAGAGGTGATGGGAATAGAAGTAGAAACAAAAGAAGAAGCAGAGATAAGAAAATAAGCAAAAGGAGGAACAAGAGTATCCCCCTCTGTCTTCTGTGAGGATTTTCATTCTCAAGCCAAGGCCCATCAACGATGCTTATGCTCACACATAAGATAGTTGTGGTGGCTATGTGCACTAGGAGGTGCAACATGAGAAGACTTTGGAGGATCCTGTTTCATGGACTTGGAGTAGTATTCACAACCATTTCTAGTGAAAGGGATAACTCTTGAGGGTCCCATTTCACCAAAGGAACACTCTCCATAGCCATTGCTAGTAGAAGAGTAGACTCCTAAGGAGGTATAGGAGGAGGAATAGAAACAAACATAGGGTTCTCAAAGATGGACCCCCTTCCCTTGTCTACCTTAGAGGCAGGTGGGGCAATAAGAGGAGGCCTTGGAGGCAAAGAACCAAGAATAACCCCACATGTATGCTTCCCCTCGCCATATAGGGTGGGTTGGGGTATTGCGGGTAAGTGAGGAAGTTGAAACAACTATGGTTTGGACCTCCAACACATGGGTGCCTTCATCATTCCTGTGCCAGGCATGGTAGGAGGAACTGAGGACACCACCAAGGGTTGTGAAGCTATAGAAGAAGATGAAGAAGAAGGGGAAGGCCCAAGGGCGAGAGCCTAATTGTCCTTAGCCTTCAAAGAAGAAGGTGCAAAGGACAAGGAACACGGTTGCATGCACATAGAGGCCTTCATAGAAATAGCCTGAGTAGAAGATGGGAATGAACCTTTAGAAACCAAGCCCCCAATATTATACCTAAAGTAGGCCCTATATAATAAGTCCCCTCTAGGAAAAAAGGGTCTAACTGGAGTAGGCCAAAAATGGTCAAGGGAGAAGCCCCCAGATGACACAAGTGATTTTTATTCAGTGTCCTAGATAGTGTACATTGTTCCCTCATGAGGAAACTTCAAACATTTATAAGGATATTAGAGTTGGATTAGATGGAAGAGTCTTTGAAAAATATACTAATATGATCACTATGGCATACCGGATTGAAGCTCAACCATGGAGAAAATCTAAAATAGATAAAAGCACTAAAATCCTTGAAGATTTACAATTAAAGATTCAAAAGTTGGTAATAAAGCAGTAGATCAAGGCTTGTGAACCTAGTCGACCTAAAATAATTTGGTTCACATATTGCAATAGGGAAAGGCACATCCTGAATGAATTCCCCAAGTATAGAGTGGAAAAGACATTGGTTGTGGTGAAAACAATAAAACCTAATTCTATGTACTATGCTCTATGTCAAGAATGGGATATGCATTTGACAAAATACTATCCAAAGAACATACCTCCAATATGGAATGGAGGAAACCAAGGAAATTATGGAACTCGATATTATCACAATTATAATTACAACATAGATGAAAAGAGTGATGTCGGATATTGGATACCACCTTGGCAGGATAATTAAAATGCATGTGCCATGCAAAATAATCAACTAGATTATCAAGAGGACAATAGACAATTTAACTATAGAAGAGGTAACAGAAGAGGCTAGACTAGTAGAAGAAAAAATGATGCAAACTGCTTTAACTATTGAAAAATGGGTCATTATGCCTCTAAATGTTGGGAAGAGAAGAAACAAATATGCACCTTTTATGAGAAAAATGATTGAACACCATGTTTCAATGCAAAGTTTCCAAAACATTCTATTAAAACCAGGAGGATAGTCAACCTTCCTAGAGTGATGAGTTAAAAAGAGGAGCAAGAATAATCCAGAAAGTATCACAACAAGGAGTTAGAGGTTTTCATTGAATGAATGTGTGGACTTCAAACACTTCTAAAAAAGAAAACTCTGGAGAAGAACTAGTTGTGGACAATATGAAGAAGAGAATCAAAGGGAAGAAGAAAGAAAATATTGTCACTAGAAAAGGCACTGATACCTGTAAAAATAAAAATAAGCTAGCAGTAGAAGATGCATATGAAGAATATTATAGTCTAGAAGAAGAAGAAGATGAAGATGAGGAGCTGGAACACTTTCAACCTAATAAAAATAGCATGAGAAGGTGGTAAAGCAAGCCAAAAAAAACATAATGCAACAACACCAGGAAGAGGTATGCTGCTTTATGGAACAATAAAATGCTAAAAGACCTTGTATCCTTGGCTAGAAAAAAGGATTTAGTGGCTAAACTAAACCAATGGGGCAAATATTGGAATAAAATGAAGTAGGTCAATAAATTATCAGAGGACCAGAACTAGAAGAATAGTCCATTATTGATAAATGTACATTTTAATGATCACAAAGTCAAATATATTATGGTAGATTTGGGTGTTGGTTTGAATATCATTCTATCCACCACATGGGAGAAATTAGGGAGACCTAAACTTGTAAAAAAACCAATGAACATAAATCTTGATGATGGTTATGGAATGTAGACTTTGGGAACTTGGAAGAATATTGAAGTGAATGTTAAAGGGATAAAACAATTGGTTGATTTTAAATTGGTTGAAATGAAGGAGCCATTTAATAATTTCCAACCATTCCTCAAATTAAGATGGTTTTTCAATTCTAATGGTATAGTAGACTCCAAAAAAGAGAAGATTTCATTTGGAGATGATACTAGAATTGTGTGTATTCCATTAGGAGAATCAAAGAATAGATCCTACATAGAAGAAGTGGCACAAGACAGTGAAGGATAAGACATCAAAAACCTCTACACTATCTCTAAACTTCCAGATGGGGAAGAGGAAGAAGAAAATATGAATAACGAAGGAGCTAGAATTAAATAGTGACAATTATAGCATGGATAGTGACAAAGTCTTGGAAGCATGGATGGAAAATGAACCAGAGTTAACATCTCAAAGATTTTATGGATTCCACTGAGTATTCATGGCTGGAGATCCTGAAGAGTTTATGGATAGCTCAAAAATTGCCAAGATAGGAGACTAGTAGGAAGAATCGTTTGTGGCATTAGTTATTGAATTATTGATAGAATACGAGGACCTATTCCCCCAAACTTTCATAGAGATGAAGGGTATTAAGGAAGAAGTAGGTAATATGAAAATTAAATTAAAGGAGGGCTTTATGGATTCCAAAGGTTGTATTTATACAAATTCAGATTGAAACATATCCAAGAAAATATGAGAAAATATTATAATTATAGGTACATTGGGAGTTATAGATGAAAACTACCATAATCACCAAAAGCTAGAATGGATGACACGTGGTTATCCAAAAAAGAAACCAGAACAACACTTGATGGTCAAGACATCACAAGCATAATAAATATCAATTGAAGTAGCACTAACCACATCATAAAAAACTAAAACTCTTAAAAATTATATCATAGTATATTATAATGTACCATATTACACTTTAGGTCAAAAATATTAGGCGTCGAGAAAATTTAGCTATAGAACATCAACGGGTCGAAAAAGGTGGGAAATAACTAGAAAAAACTACAATGATTAATTAGCTTCCCCCAAAAAACATCTATAAAAGACCCTCACTCCATCTTCACACTCACTTAGCTCCTTATGCTATCATGACAATTAGAACTCCACTATACTTAAACTCTTCTACAAAAAACCCTAACTACCATTACCTAACTCACATATTAGCTTGTAATCATAGCCACCCCTACTCTTATTGTTGTAATTGAAAAACCACACCCTAACTACAAGAAATTTCCCTACAAGACAATGGTCATGGATTCAGAGGGTGCATTTTCAAGAGTGTCAAATGATGTCATCTATATAGAAGATGTAAGGAAGTACATCAATACACCTTTGGCAGAGGTCGAGCATTCAAAGTTTGAGGAGCTAAGAACAACCCTACTGCAATATGAAACCAACTCGTATCTACCTAAGTATGCCCAAATCAAAGAAGAGAAGCTTGATGTATGAAAGGATTTCCCAAATTTTTGGAAGGAGGAATGGATCCACATGGTGTTTAGAAAACTACATGATAAATATCTCTACCTAGACAAACCTTACAACATTACAATGGAGGCCAACTAGACCATTATCAGGTTACTAGAAAAAGGGGTAATTCCACCAAAGAAGGGTATCAAGAATGCCGAAGTCCCAAACTCATCAGTGCAATGCTTGATGGGTGAAGTATGGACATCGGTAATATCATTGACCTCGAGGTAAAATATGCTACCAAGGTAATTGTGTATAAAGTCTAGTATACAAAACGAGAAGGGTTTGCCACTGCTATCGCCATCCACATCACCTATTAGATGCTTGTTGAAGGAAAGGACTTTTAGAATGAAGCTCCTAAAGAATGTGGCTCAAAAAAAGACCTTAAGGTATAAATTTTAGTGTTTGGGGGATTATTCAAAATGTTTCAAAAACATATGCAACACCGATGAAGGGTTTCTCAAAAAATGGTACAAAAATACCAAGATTCCATTGTATTCCTAGTAGACAAATATTTCACCATTATAGAGGCGATAGAACCTTGGACTTCATGGATTCTCCCATTGTCATACAAGGTTCTGAATGCAGAAGTAGAATCTTATGTTTCCCACTTGGTCATCCTCCCAAAGGAGCCTAAGGTAGAAGACATCCCACTACTAAGGAATATATGAAGTCCATAGCCAAAGAGAAATATACAAAACAACATAACAAGAAGGAACAAGGATTTATTCCACCAAAATATACACAAGAGCACAAATTAGCACTAAGATATGCTCCTAGAAGGTCTATAAGATTACAAACAAAGACCCCATCTGCTACAAAAATTGGAAATAGCCAATTGAGGAAGAGGAAGTTAGAAAGTGTTACCCTCTAAATTTTAAAAACATGCAATTTCCCTCCCCTAAATTAGAAAGACCTCCATTCCATTCCTTTAATTCATTCGTAGTTACGGTCCTTACCAATTTCATAACCTTTGTCACCTAACCTTGTGTTTTTATAACCAAGTTGCGAAGTTCAAAAGTTGCATAACAACTCGACGACCTGATCCTTCTTTCTCCTCATCCTTGTCTTAATGATTGGTGTATCAAAAGTTCTTGAAATTTTAGAACCCATGACATGCAGTTCTACGGTTCATATTTTTTGTGACCCCACAACTTTCAAGCAATCTCCTTGGTTTTCAAAACGCTACCAGCTCATTTAATTACTTGTACGACGTATCGTGTGGCTGTCTTTTCAAGAGTTATGAAATGCAATCTCAATCCTAAGGCCTGCTCCTCAACCAATGATGCATTAATTAGACCTCTTAAATGACAAGTGTAACAAAGCTCACTAAGGTGGGAGCATGATATTGACAGATTAAAGGTCATCATTACCTATCGGCGTAATTGAATAGGCTTGTTTACAAAGATAGGTGGTAGTATTGTTGAGTCCTGTTTTCTTATTGACCAAGGAAAATTTGAAATGGGGCTTCCTGCGAAGCAATGAAACATGGGATGGTGAACCTATGCTCATCCTGCAACCTAACTTGAACTGGCTTGAGGAAGAGAAAATTGATATTATCTCCCAATTGCGCACACTTTTCTGGAAGGAGAAGACCAACTACTCCCAATATCACAAGGTAATCTTCATCCTAGAAGAAGAAGAGGAACACGCCAAGCTGCACAACCTTTTTTGGAGCTTCGGTTGGTTGTGGAAAATGCTCCACCACTTGCGGCAGTTTAATTTTCTTGCTTTGCATGGCATCTCTTTGTAATTAGTGGTGGTAACCCAATTTTGGTGTAACATAACTATTTTCGTTTAAGGTCACTTTCTTGAGGATGACTACTTTAAAGACTATTATGAACAATTACGTTTAGATACATTTTTTTGGGAGGCTTGGAAAATTCTATAAAAGACAGAGAAAATTTCGAAAAAAGGGGGACATCTTAGCTATTTTGGGGAGAGGAGGGAAACAGCTAGGTTATCTTTTCATGCAGTTTCGTTGTACAAAAATATAGAGTCTATGAACTCATGTTTTGGCAATGCAGAAACAAAGAAGATATTTTTGAATCTTTGAATTTCTTAATATTTTCTTTAATTGGCAATGAACTGTGTTTCCTTGTGGTTCTTCTTCAATGTCATTCTATTATAATGGCCTCTATATGCATTTAATTCTAAAACTTTGGATATGAATTAACTTAGCTCCTAAAAAGAGTCTGTTGTTCTTTCTTTCCCTGAATACCATTCGTTGATGTAGGGAAGATGAACTTTGTGTCATTTACTTGCATTTATTTAATCTTAGGTTTGATCTTTCACATCTATTTCATGGTTATGGGTAGGTGTTAGTTGCCTTTTCTGCTTTCTGATAAAAAGCATACCTAGTCTATATTAATTGAATATCTCTCGAAGGTAGTTGCACCTTGTAAATTAAGCATAGAGCACTTGCAACTATCATTGCAAGTGACTCAATTGTTGGTTAGGTTGTCATTGTGGGCAAATGGAGTATAAACTAAGGCGACAAATCTATCAACCAACATATTTTTGGCGACTCTGTTGGGGAATCGAATCAAAGTCTTGGTGTTTTCTATTCCCAAAAATTTGAAGATGCCTCCCTAAGGATGGAGGCTAGTGGCTCTATTCTGTTCCAATGAAGACCTATGCTGATTTAATTTTTAGAATTACTTTATGGTGTTGATTTCTTCCCAACCATGGCGAAATCATTTTGGTCCTCTTTCTTTTCCTATATAATCACCATTTCCTGAAGGATCAAGAAAGTATTTTCCAAATTTCAGTGGAGAAGGTTCTCAAGATGCTGAAAAACACATTCTGGCTTTCATAGTTGCCTAAGGCATTTTGGGGGTAAATGAAGATGTTTTTGTCAAATTATTTATTGAATCTTTGATTGGGCCTGTAGCAGATTGGTTTTGTTATTTAGAAGAGAAGTGCATAACTGATTGGGATTCATTGAAGAAGAAATTCTTGACAAGATACAAGGGTCTTGTTGATGAAGCTTCTATGTTGAGTCAATTTTTCAATATTCAAAAGAAAAAAGGAAAATCTATTAGAGATTTTGTGGACAGATTCAAGAGGCTCCTTAGAAAAATCTCTACACTCATTCAGCCAAGTAAGCAACTTCAGCTTTGCATTTTTATTTCCTCTCTGCATCTAGATGTTCAATTTGAATTAAGAAGTAGAGTGAATGACATTGAAGTTGCACAATTAGAGGCTATAAAAATAGAGGATGATTTGTGAACCTATGATGAAACTTGTCATACATAAACAAAGTTTTCAGCCTATATGCTTTCAAAATGCTCAACCTCCTTCTGTTGAATGCTCTAATCTCATTGTTTTTGATTCAAAACACTTTGGTAGAGATGAGGTGAGTGTTGCAAAAATTAAGCCTCATACAAATAGAAGAATTGAAGCTTATTATTTGCATCATGAACCAACCTCCCATGTTGAAAAGTATAGTGAGGGTAATGTGAATATTGTTGCTCTATCATCCTTGTCTGCTATAGAAATGGAAACATTTACTTTTACCAGTGATGAAGAGAAATTTGGGGATACCCAACATACAAATGAGGTGTTAAATGTCTCTTCTCCAATTTGCATGCAAGCTGAGTATGAGAGAAACATGGCTGCAACAAAAGGCCAAAAATTATTTTATCTTTGAATCCTTCCATTTCAAAAATTTGAATGCCAAAAAATTTAAGCAAAGATTCAAAGATAGTGATGTAAGTAGACATGATAGCTTTGACGAAAATGAGCAAATGGATGAATGTGCTAAGCTTGATATTGTTTATATTTCAAATTGGTGTCTTAACGCATCTGGATATGAATTCCTATGTGGAGAAGATGTCATTACATCTAATTTACAAGTTGTAAATGAGTGTGATAAAGTTGTTGAGTCAAAATCCACAGAAAGAGAGGAGATTGTTTCAGCTGGGGGTGATTTCATGTCACAAGAAAATATTATTGGCAATACCAATTCTCAGCCTAACACACTTCCAGTTTTGCATAGAGTTGATGGTTGGCCTTCTGATAATTTGAATGATTCTTTATCGACTGCCAAAAGAGTTGATTGCATGCAGGAACATGATGAAGCGTTTGTTGCAAGTTAGGATTCAAAAAATTTAAACAATGCAGTCACCTACACATGTGACACCAAAAATGGATCTTTCCCTGATGGTTTGTATGAAGGTTGCTCGATTTGGGGGTTGATCTCTCCGGGTTGGTGAAATCAAGAGTATTATGAAATTACATCTGGGGTCATGTAGATAGATGTTGGTAATCATATGATGGACAATATTGATATGAGTTGTCTAATTACATAAGGGTACAATGAAGAGTAGCTTTTTCAACACTAAATCATGCCCAAAGAATCTTTATGTGAATCCATTCTTATCAGTTTGATCATGATGGTTGCTAGTTGGCAGCTGGTTGCTTGTGGGCTCTTCATTCATCCAACATTATTTCACTCGGGCATCTATTTCTCCCAGCCCGTTAATGGGTTTGCATGACTATTCTAGAGTCATCTGGGGTAGGGTCTCCCTACCATGTATATATTGGGAATTTTTTTTGTGTTGGTAGTGTAGTTTCCATTTCCTTTTGCATCTTGTTTTTGGCTTGCTTTGGCTCCTTTGTCCCCTATGCTCTCCAACTTTGTAGCCCAATGGATTTTTGCACCGGTCCACGCTTGTGATTTTGGGTCCCTTGCTTCGTCCTTCGCAATCCTTGTCCCCAATCAGAGCCAATGTTACCCTCTAAATTTAAAAAAAATGCAATTTCCCTCCCCTAAATTAGAACGACCTCCATTCCATGCCTTTAATTCATTCATAGTCACGGTCCTTGCCAGTTTCATAACCTTTGTTGCCCAACCTTGTGTTTTCATAACCAAGTCGCGAAGTTCGGAAGTTGCATAACAACCTGATGACTCGATCCTTCTTTCTCCTCATCCTTGTCTAAATGATTGGTGTATCAGAAGTTCTTGAAATTTTAGAACCCGCAACATGCAATTCTACGGTTCAACTTTTTCACAACCCTGCGACTTTCAAGCAATCTCCTTGGTTTGCAAAACACTGCTAGCTCATTTAATTACTTGTACGACGTATCGTGTGGCTATCTTTTCGGGAGTTATGAAATGCAATCTCAATCCTAAGGCCTACTCCTCAACCAATGATGCATTAATTAGACCTCTTAAATGGCAAGTGTAATGGAGCTCACTAAGGTGGTAGCACAATATTGATAGATTAAAGGTCATCATTACCTATCGGTGTAATTGAATAGGATTGTTTACAAAGAAAGGTGGCATTACTGCTAAGTCCTATTTTCTTATTGACCAAGGAAAATTTGAAATGGGGCTTCCTTTGAGCGATGAAACATGGGATGGTGAACCTACATGCTCATCCTCCAACCTGACTTGAACTAGCTCGAGGAAGATAAAATTGGTATTATCTCCCAATTGCGCACACTTTCCTGGAAGGAGAAGACTAGCTACTCCCAATATCACAGGGTAATCTTCTAATGCAGTCACGGTAGGAGGGTCCTCAAAGAGAACTATCTGAACCGTTCAAAAAGAGTCACACAATGGAAGAAACACAAAAAATGGAGGGAAAATGTAGATCAAAACATTCTTATTATCTGAAATATCAGTTACAAATAGTCAACGACATCTAGGTTTATAAATTCGGCTCACAGGCCTAATACAACATGCTCAATTATACAACATTCCTATATGCTCCTTAACACGAGTGAAGATATTCCTTATCAAATCTACATTAACCTACTTAATCAAATCCCCCTTTCAAATGATCTATTAAAAGCTTTATATCATATCCACAGATCTAGAATCTTCCGCATTGGCCAAAGATCATTACAATCTCAAATGAAAGAAAATGTAACGTGTGCATGAATAGGTCGGCCTCAAATTTGAATTACTCCATGAAAAATGCATAGGATGAAGTGTGGACCAATAATTAAGGTTGTGGAAACTCAACAAAACAATTTGAATCACACTGTCGAGATTCACAAGTTACAAGAAAGATCCACGAGCGATCAAACTAGCCAATAGATTAGAAAATTATTTTGGTGTCGACTCAAGAAATTGTCACTCAATTCAAAAGCGATAACTTGCTGGAAAAAGATCCAATCGCACTCAAATCTTGGAATAATGAAAATGAACATGTCCATGATTAAAACATAGATCTGCATGGTCTGGTGAGAAAATATGGTGAATCCACTAGCTAGAACTAAACAAGAACATAAACTGAAATGAAATATTTTTGGTTGATGCAAGATTGCCATGACCCAAGGATTCCTGCATCAGACACCCCTAGTGAGAAGAGATGTTCAATGAGAGGAACTCGTGAACATTTGATAGGGCTCGGGATATAGATCCCGTGCTCATTCCCGATCTAAATGTCTTCTTTGTCTGTACTTTTCTTCCTCCTAACCTCTTTTCTTTCCTCTACAAGATTCTTCAAATTCTTTTTCTCTTCACCTTCTTTTCCCTACCTCATATCTGCACATGGTAATAAGGGACATTTACCACCACTCACCTTCTTCCACTCATCTGATCTACCTCTTCTACAAGACTTCACCTTATTTGCAACCAACGTCTTTTGTTGTATAACTCTACCCCTATACCCTTCCAATAGCATCTCGCTCTCAGATTTATCCACAAGGTTCCTCTTCAAATTCATACCATCCTTCAATATAGCCTTTGAATCCTACTTCTCAAAACTGCAATTCTTCACAAGACTCAGATTCCTCACTCCCTCCTCTTTATTCTTCAAGGAAGCCAAGGTAAACTTCTGCCCACCCTTCTCTATAGTGATCAAATTTCTTTTGCAATCATATATAGCTCCTCTATCAAACTGCCAAGGTCTACCCAACATAACATGATAGGAACTCATAGACAAAACATCACACAAGACTTCATCTTTGAGAGGGCCAATATTAAAATTCACCAAGAACTGCTCTTTCACCTCCACTACATGATCATCTTGTAACCAACTTATCCTATAAGGACAAGGATGCAAAAACCTCTTCAAACCAAGTTTCTCCACCATCTCCTCAAATACCAAATTATCAGTATTGCCACTATCCACAATGACCTTACAACACTTACCTCCTAATTTGCACACAACCCAAAAAAGTTCTTCCTTTGTAAAATCTCAGTCTCTTCCTTGCTTTGCCTCATCAAGACTTTCCTAAGCATAATAGATTCTCCTTGCTCTATTTCTATCTCATCTAGTGCTCTAGTTACCTATTCTTCATGTGCCATGAAATTCTTTTTACCAATTCCTCTACTTGGTCCTTTAGAACACTCAAAAGATTAATGTCCAGTTTCTCCACACTTGAAACATTTACCCAAGAATTCCTTGCTACCATTTCCTCTCCTTTGTGCCCTTTGATCCGATTATTTACTCCACTTAGGTCTTGATTCTTCTTCACTTGTCTGCTTCTCCTTGCTGCTATTCATCTGCTTCTCTTTCCCTCTGGGGTTATTCTACTATCTTTTATTCACTTTATCTTCCACCTTAAGAGCAGATTGGAAGGCATCCTCAACTGTGGAAATCCTTAACATGCTCATCTCATCCTAAATGTTAAATCTAAGGCCATTTATATACCTTGCCACTTTTTTCCTAGTCATCTCTCGGTGCCTAGATCTAATTTCCATCTTTGTAAAATTCCTCGGTATACTCTTTCACACTCATTTCCTTTTGCTTCAAGTTTTGCAACTTCTTGAGCAATTCCAACTCATAGTCTTTTGGAATGAATTTAGCCTTTAGCCTTGCAACCATCTGTTTCCCCCGAGTGATTCTTGTTTCTCCATTTTCCACTTTGTCCTTCTGCAACTCTTTCCACCATAAAGCAACATGTCCTTTCAACTTAGTTTGTGATAGCCTAACCCTTAGTGGGTCCCTAATATCCTCAAGCTCAAAATAGTCTTCCAATTCTCCTATCTAGTTTATCAAGTCTTTCGGATTCAATGTACCAGAGAAATTAGAAACCTCCACCCTATGACTTCTACTTGTGCCACTACTTTCAACAATCTCTCTTCTCTCTCATCTGTCGGTCCTTTAGCCTCTTCAGCCTCAAGTTCTTCTGCAACCTCTTAATATTCATCCTTTAGTTCAAGATTCCTCCTCAAACCACCCAAGGCATTCTAAATCTCATTCCTCATCTCATTTCTAAAGTCCTCCATCATCTGCTCTATTGTTCTAGGATTCATCCTTCTTGGTGACATCTCTCCCCCTACTCGGTGCAACTACCTCAACTTGGCGATCTGACTACAAGGTTTCAATTGCCTCTCTCTCGGTGATCTATTGAACACACTTACAGTCTGCCTCAAACCGACAATCTGTTCACTCAAGGAATGCCACAAGGATTGCAATCCACTCAAGATTCGCAACCTGCTCTAATACCATATGATGTAGTCACGGTAGGAGGGTCCTCAAAGAGAACTAGCTAGACCATGCAACAAGAGACACAACGGAAGCAACAAAAAAAATGGAGGGAAAATGCAGATCAAAACATTCTTATTAGCCAAAATATCAGTTACAAACAACCGGCGACATCCAGGCTTACAGATTCGGCTCACAAGCCTGATACAACATGCTCAATTATACAACATTCCTATATACTCCTTAACATGAGCGAAAATATTCCTTATCAAATCTACATTAACCTACTTAATCGACTCCCCCTTTCAAATGATCTATTACAAGCTTTATATCATATCCGCAGATCTAGAATCTTCCATGTTGGCCAAAGATCATTACAATCTCCAATGAAAGAAAATGTAATGTGTGCATGAATAGGTCAGCCTCAAATTTGAATTACTCCACGACGAATGCATAAGATGAAGTGTGGACCTATAATTAAGGTCGAGGACACTCCACAGAACAATTCAAATCACACCGTCGAACTTTGCAAGTTACAGGAAAGATCCACGAGCGATCAAACTAGCTAATAGATTAGAAAATTACTCCGGTGTCGATTCAAGAAACTATCACTCAATCCAGAAGCGATAACTTGCTGGAAAAAAATCTAATCGCGCTCAAATCTTGGAATAAGGAAAATGAACATGTTCACGATTAAAACATAGATCCGCACGGTCTGGTGACACAACAACACAATAGGAAATTAGCGCCGACTTTGGCATCGGATTTTAGTGTATTTTGAGTACATGAGCTAGACAATTTGGTTGGCATTAAACTCGTTGCAAACAGGCATGGTCAGTTTGGCGTCCAATTTTGCACCGACTTGTCCATCGTATTTAGCGTTGGAATTAACGTTGGTTTTAGCGTCGAAAAATCATGGCACCTCCATTAGCGCCTAAAATAACACCGAGAAGTAACAACGGAAATGGCACTAAAATTGTCGCCCAATTTGGCTTTCGGTTTTGCTTCCATGTCTACTCCCATTTTTTCTTCTAGTTTTGCTTCCAATTTTGCATCCAGTTTTGCTTCCAGTTTTGCCTCCAAGTTTGCTTCCAATTTTGCTTCCATGTTTGCTTTCAATTTTGATTCCAATTTTTTTTGCCGATTTTGCTTCCGATTTTGCTTCCACTTTTGCTTCCGTTTTTGCTTCCATGTTTGCTTCCAATTTTGCTTCCAGTTTTGCTTCCAAGTTTGCTTCCGGTTTTGCTTCTAGTTTTGCTTCTGGATTTTGTTTTTATTTTTGCTTCCAGTTTTTCTTCTAGATTTGCTTTCAGTTTTGCTTCCAATTTTGCTTTCAAGATTGCTTCTGGTTTGCTTCTAGTTTGGCTTCCATTGTTGCTTCCTTTTTTTCTTCTAAAAATGCTTCTTGTTTTTCTTCCATTTATTAATTTAATATGTTTTATTTCAATTTAATTAGTTAAATATATCGTGCCTCTTAAATAACTCATATGATTATAGAGTAAGTAATTTAATTATTTAACTCATGATTAAATAACAATATAATTATTGTAACATGATCGTCATCTATAATTAAAACAAGTGAATCAAATATCTATAATTTAATTGAATTTGACAACATCCATCCTGAGCAGTAAATTAAAATCATTGACCACTTTTAATAGATATAAATTGACAAGTCAATATTGATAAGATCATCATCATTGCCGGTATTGGCATGGTGTGATGGTTTATAGGTGGCATTGTTGTTCTTGCCACCAAAGTTCAAACCTCGTTGGGGTGGTATTGTTGAATGGTTGTATCCGGTTCATAGCTCTGGTCAAAAGAATTTACCCCTTGAATTAAAAAATAAAAAATATCATCATCATATATAACTAAAACAAGTGAAAATCAAATATGCCAGTACATCAAAAACATGTCAAAATGATCCATGTCCAATAGTTGACATAAGTGAAAATGATACATGTACAAATGATATAAATAAAATTGATAAATTATGTAACTCAAATTGATACAAGTCAAGATGATACATGTCAATATGATACAACTCAACAATATAGTACAGTAGGCCATGAAAAGATTCATCGTAACAATATATCAACAATGATCCATGATGTAGTCTATATGATCATGAATGTCATTAGTTACTATCACCAATTATCTCATCATCATCATTACCATCCTGATCATCATCGTCGTCATCGTCGTCGTCATCATTGTCATCAACCTCAGTGTCTTTCATCTTTGCGTCATCATCATCCTCTGCCATGTGATTTGTACCAATAGAACCAATATTTTGTGGATCTATATCATGTTGAGGATCATCTTGATCTTCTAGTAGACCTGTGTTCTGCAAAAAATAAAATAAAATGAAAATTTATTATTTATTTCATGCAATAATTTATTTTTCTGTTATATATCTAATATTACAACATATGAGATAAAACCATAATCATATTACATAATATCAAAGTGCACATACCATAATAAAATTTCAAAAAAGCTATAGCTAATATTGGTGAGTCAGGACAAACTTCAGCTTTCAAAAACAAAGCCAATTAGGCTGGCAGACTTGTGGATCAAGCTAGCTTTTGGTGGAAGAAGAAGAAAGATGACTGGAACTATAGAGGCCCACCATAATGGATTTCAGTATTCAACCATGAGAGAAAAAGAGAGAGCTTATATCATGTATCAAAACATTAAGCATGCATTCTTCCAGCCAGCAGAGAGGGAGATGATTACTTTGCTTCATTTTCATTTGCATAACCATATCACGGCGTGGGCACCAAGAAGACCAAGAATGTTCAGTTTTATGTGGAGGTAATGGATGTGGTCCAAAATTTAGGAGGGGCAAGAAGGTCAATGTATGATCCTGATGAAATTGAGGAAGAACAACAAGAGAGGGACATGAAAAATAAAATCAATATAGAGTTTCAAGGATTTGTCAAGCGAGTAAGAGAGCTATGGGAGTAGCCTCATCTAAAATATTTTGAACTAGAGTTTGATATACCATTTAGAGAGCTTGGTTTTCATGGAATTCCTTTCAAAGCCTTTGCTTTTATTGTTCCTATGGTAAATTGTTTGGTAGAGTTGGTGGAATTACCTTTCTTAGTAATCACTATTAGTAAGATTGATATTGTTAACCTTGAGAGAGTAGGACTTGGGAAAAATGCATTTGATATGGCTATTGTTTTCAAAGACTTCAAGCGGGATGTACTCTGCATTGATGCCATTCCTCAATCTTCACTTGATGGCATCAAGGAATGGTTGAACTCCATGGATATAAAGTATTATGAAAGCAAAATGAACTTGAACTGGCAGCCAATTTTGAAGAGTATTACTGATGATCCAGATAAATTTATTGAAGATGGTGGTTGGGAATTTTTGAATATGGAAGCTAGTGATTCTAATTATGATAATTCAGAAGATTCAGATCAAGGATATGAACCCTCTGATGTAGAAGAGGAATCAAAATCAGATCTCATGTAGCCACCATCAAGAGTGTTACAAGTCAACAAGATGGAGGGAATTCTTATATAAGGATAATTTTCAATGTTGCAGGTACCGACTTTAATGCCAACTACAATGGCAACATTGAAATTCCCTAATAGTATTTATGTTAAGGAAATTTCCTTTAGATGTAAGGATTCAAAGCACATCAACCATGTGGTACAAATGATTAAATCCCAGAGATGATTTGTAGCAATGAAAGAGTTTGAAAAGGTAGAGAGAGCTACACTGGTGACTCAGGAGAAACTTCAACTTTCAAAAACAAAGCCAATTAGGCTGGCAGACGTGTGGATCAAGCCAATATTTGGTGGAAGAGGATGAAAGATGACTGGAACTCTAGAGGCCCACCATAATGGATTTCAGTATTCAACCATGAGAGCAGAAGAGAGAGCTAATATCATGTATCAAAACATTAAGCATGCATTCTTCCAGCCAGAGGAGAAGGAGATGATTGCATTGCTTCATTTTCATTTGTATAACCATATCATGGCATGGGAACCAAGAAGACCAAGGATGTCCAGTTGTATGTAAAGGTAATGGATGTGGTCCAAAATTTAGGAACGGAGATCCTGATGTCTGCCAAGAGGCATAAATTCAGATGAATTAAGTTCACCTACATGTCTACCAAAGTTTACTTCCAATTTTTATGCTGTTTTTCTTGATTGTCAGAGAAGAAACTTTAGCTTTCAAAAACAAAGCCAATTAGGTTGGCAGACGTGTGGATCAAGCCAACATTTGGTGGAAGAGGATGAAAGATGACTGGAAATTTGGAGGCCCACCATAATGGATTTCAATATTCAACCATGAGAGTAGAAGAGAGAGTTGATATCATGTATCAAAACATTAAGCATGCATTCTTCCAGCCAACAGAGAAGGAGATGATTACTTTGCTTCATTTTCATTTGCATAACCATATCATGGCATGGGAACCAAGAAGACCAAGGATGTCCAATTTTATGTGGAGGTAATGGATGTTGTCCAAAATTTAGGAGGGGAGATCTTGATTTCTTACAAGAGGCATAAAGTCAGATGAATTAAGTTCACCTACATGTCTGCCAAAGTTTACTTCCAATTTTTATGACTATTTTTCTTGACTATCAAAGTTTACTTACAAATTTGAAATTTCTTTCTGGTCATTTTGATGAGGATATATTCAGCCAATGTGTAAGCACCTTTTGTTTGTATCACAAGCATTTGTGCATTGCAAGAATTTTGATTATCTATGGTCTACAACTATGTTGTCTCACTTATTGGATCTTCTATTTCAATGTTTTCTATGGCCTTCTCTGTTTGAGGTAGTACCTAACAATCCTACCTCCTTCCCTTAGTTGAGAAGTGGATTTGAATTTGGAAATACTGCACTTTAAAACTAGCTATGGTTTAAGGAGAGCTATTCTAGCTTTGTTGTTGACACCCTCAATCTTCAACAAGGACTTAGATGCATGGACTGAAATGCAAGAGCTTTCAAACTTAGATTTGAATGTGCATAATTTGATTGATTATGGTTTTCACAGGCAGTTGTCTTTACATGACTATTTTGGATTGTCAATACATGTAATAGTGACTACATCGTTATCAAGTTTGGCTACCCTTATTCAAAATTCCTTGGCCTTTGGACTCGATACAAAGTCATGCATTGTTATTCCATATTTGTAACATGTAGGACATTTAAGGGGTACAACATATAGAAATTTAGTACTGTCATCCAAAGAAAACTTACAGATGGTGTATCAAGAACAACAAAAAATGCTTTTATTAGGGTTAATGATTTCTTCCCCCATGCTACTGATATTTTCCCCAAAACATGTTTTTTTTAATTATTTCAACGCATCTCAAAATTCAATGTATTGATTAACATTTGTTATGCATTTCAGCTGTTTATGCAAATGATGCATATATGTTAACTCGATCAATGTTGTTACTTCAGTAGTTTGACTTCTATGACAACCAGCCATTACATATTTCATCCACATCCTTCTACTATTTATTCATGCACATAAATGGTCATCTTGTAATCATAAGATTTGAGCTCTATTTACTCATCCTACACATCAATAAACAACTCAACACAAGAGATGAAAATTGACATATTAACACAACAATATCCAACTAAGTTATTGAAGCTCAACTATTGATACCTCGTTCTCCATGCAGATTACAAAATCGTTCCACTTTTTGTTTTGTAACATATTCTTTTCAAATTGCTTTGGATGGCAGCCATATTTCTCCTCCTGTCAAAACATGACACATGGACTACTTAAACTAATTAATATGCAATCATTTACTTTTTCCAAGGAAATAAAAAAATAAAATCATTTAACATATTAAGTATACTTACAAATGTATATATCAAGGCCTGCAAACCTTTCTGGCCATTGCGATGCGTGGCACGAAGTTTCTCAAGCCTAGCCTTGGAGCCCTTGTCCTGAAACATATACTAATTCAATTTAACTATGCACAAATAAAATTTAAATATTGTTTAATAAATTTGATATAATCTTTTGAGCAAATTCAAATACCTGCGTACTATCCTCACCGAACTTCCTCCGTGCATCAGACTTCTCATATGCTTTTACAAGCTCTTTCCATACTTTCACACTTACATCAATTGGCCTTATTTTTTGCCTTAGCTCAGGAGGGATTTTTTTATCTTCTTTTTTTGGTTGCACCAAAATCTCTTGCAGTTTTGAGACATTTGTAGCTTTATCTTCTTTACAGACCAACCTGTGCCAAAATTAGTCTCCATGTCATCGATAACTATTTTTTTCAGTTGCATGGGTATTTGTGAGAATGGAAAATGTAGATGGTCTTTGAACCGTTGAAGGCATGATTCCTTCAACCTATTCACAAAGGTTTTCCTAACATCTGTCATTTAGACTTCCCCTGAAACCACATCATATTCTATCTTCGTATTGTAGCTACCAATGCAAGATTGATAACATGGCATGGTGGAAGAATTTTGTGTCCTAGGAGTGGCTAGGACATTGGAAGTCTTTACTCCCTGTTCCACATTCTTAGAGTTTACTATCACTGATTTCCTCTTGGATATTTTATTCAATCCAGGATTGGTTGGGGAATCAATTGATTCCCTTTGACACAATTGATTTGTTTGCAATGTTTGAGGAGCGTAGCTAGATTGTTTTTCTATGTATTTGGCAAGCGTTGTCCAGTCCACATTAACCGATTTGTTCACTACCTCTACCCCCAATATGGAAGTCAATTCCTCTATATTTGTCAGTCTCATGTCCCTATATATATATTTTAATTATATTTCTTATTTTAAATTTAGAAATAAAAAACTAAAAACTACAATTCCTCTTTATCTTTGTCAGTCTCATGTCCCTATATATATATATTTAAATTATATTTCTTCTTTTAAATTTTGAAATAAAAAACTAAAAAGTAAAATTCAAAGAAACAATGGAAACATTTACAAATCTATAAATTGACAATGAATTACCTCATTGTGGCCAAAGTTTGCTGACAATGCTCGCTTCCTTCTATTGCTTGACATTTTGAGGTGACCTAGGGAAAATTATTTTCGTCCAGTCTATGGAGGCAAGCAAAGTACACACTGTCAGGTATGAAAGTTTTCATCCAGTTTGTGGTATGAAAGTTTTGTTTTGTGGAAAATATGTTCGCTGGGTTTGCTTAGTGTTGATAACCTAGGGAAAATATGTTTGTTGGGTTTGCTTAGTGTTGATAACCTTATCATGAAGACTCTTTCATAATGAAATCTTGCACGAATTTATCTCGGAATCAATGACTATGGCGCGACTAGGAAAAACTAAGCGGTTTCTGCGTTTATTTTCAGCAGTTGCTCAACAGTGACATGTTTGTTGGGTTTGCTTAATGTTGATAACTTAGGGAAAATATGTTCACTGGGTTGGCTTAATGTTGATAACCTTATCATGAAAAATATTTCATAATGCAATCTTGCACAAATTTGTCATGGCATTGGTGACTATGGCGTGATTGGGCAAAACCAAGAGGTTCCTGCGTTTATTTTCAGCAGTTGCTTAGCAGTGACCAACCCAATTCCTAAATTTTCCAAACAGTTCATTATTTCCTTGATACCCAGGTTAGGAAAAGAATACGGAGGCATCCTAGCTTTGTGCTATAATATTTTGAGCCAAAGCTCAAATGGGTAGGTTAAATTTTTTTGTTGGTTTCTCAAAGGTTGTGCAATTTATAATGATGGGACAATTTAGAGGTTGCCTAGACAGGTTAGGCCACAACCTAGTAAACAATCACGAATTGAAATGCAATACAAAGAGCAGTAAACAATCACAAATTTAACGAAGAAAAAAAATTGTAACCTTACCTATGGTGTAGCAAACTAAATTGAATTTCTCATCAGTTGCTAGTAGCACCTTGCTCTCTTCCTTCGTGTGGCATTTTTCCCTTTTTTGTCGTCTGATTTCTTCCTTAACATGGGAAATTTTTAAATTTTTGATTTTCATTCAGTAGTCGCAACTTTAGTTGGCACTAGTTAGCACCAACTTTAGCACCGACTTTTGGCCACTAATGTAATCTATTTGGGGGGCTAAGGCAACGCCAAGTGTGCCTATCATTGCTGTATAGTGACTATTTTCATTATTGTGTATCACAAGATTCAAAGTGTTGGAAATAATTCCAACTCCTACCTTGTTTTTGTGACCACTGTTGTCCCGTGGCTTCTTCATCAACTATGTGTGGTAGAGTGGTTTTTACTGTGGTCTCGCAAGGAGCTTCATCCTTCTCGACAGTAGTGTGATGAAAGCTTCTGTGGCGGCACGCGGAAATTCCTTTTGTTCCTAGCGATGTTGCGGTGACTCCCACAAGTCTTGTACCAATTGTGTGCGGTAGTGCAGTGACCACCACTATCTCGTGGCTCCTTCATCAACTCAGTGTGGTAGAGTGGTTTTTACCGCGGTCCCACAAGTTGCTTCTTCCTTCTCAGCGGTAGTGCGGTGAAAGCTTCTGTGGCAACATTTTTATTCACAGAGGACGCCATGGAGAGAGGATGTGGACGACATAGAAATACTAAATCATTGAGAGGAAAGTGGGTGGAAATAGATGAGACAACAGAATCTACAGATACAATAGAGGTAAGAAGAGAAAGCAACCTCAACCAAAGGAGGAAGGTATTTATGAATTCATAAATGCTACAACATAGAGGAGATATCAATATGTCAAATATATGACTAAAGTGAGGCTTTGTGTTGGATAGCATACTCGTTGAATATAATTGGTGTACTAAACATTATTTACTATGTTGTGTATTATAGGGGCGAGACGGGGCCATGGCCACAAATCGTGTCATATCAAATGAGGACACAACAGATGAAGTGGGACATCAGGTACTCAAATTTTGACTTAACTTAGGAAAAAATTATCTGATGGCATTTTGTGATACATCCATCTTTTTTCACAGTATTATTGAAATTTATAATGTATTATCCAATCTTGACATAATTTAATGCATGTTGTTGATTATTTTAGATGGAGATTGGAGCAAATGCAGAGCCCGAGCGTTCAACTAGCAAAAGAAGAAGATATATAGGTGGATGTGGACCTAAAAATATTAAATCACGTAGACGACAGTGGGTGGAAGAGGATATGACAATGGATACTGTAGACACAACAAATGATTGCACTAAAGAAGAGGTAGGTCAAGACTATAGTACATGGGATGAATACTTTGAGAAATTTTTTGTTTGTGGATGTTTTGTATGTCGTGGAAAGAAACAATTCAAATGAGCGATTGTACAAAGACATTACATATATGATGAGCTTCCAGTCGGTAGTATGCCTCCTACAATCGATTAAAACCAAAGAATAATAAATGAGTGTGGACTGATGTTTTATAAACTATGTTGTCAAAATTGTGTTTTATTTAAATTATTGTATAAAAAAGGTAGTCTATAAAATAATGTTCCATTATTCAATTGATGTATATATGTTCATACAATTTTTATTTTTATTTTTTAGGCCATATTTGATTATATTTCCTTGAAATTGATACATTTATGATTTATCCAATTGTTGCCAAACATTAAATAATGCTTGCATTTGTTGATAGGTAGAATATTTTCATGAAACACATACTAATACCCAAGATCAAATTGGGTTATTAAGATTTGGACAGGATGATCCAAACCATCCTTTGAACCATACCAGGGCGAGAAGAGCAAGATTGAAGAGAACACTACCACCTGAGAAATTTGAAGAGCTAATGAGAGTCGCATACACTGATGACATTGCACCTAGCCTTAATGATGATGATCATGATAGTGAAAATGCAATGCATGAAGAAGGATTGAATGAAATTCTTATAGGTTTCTTTGGGGATGAAAACAATTATGAAAATAATGATGATATGGTTGACAGTAATGATGATAGCAGGGGTAATTACCACCAACGTAATGTTGATGATAACAACAAAGACTCCATCAAGCAAGCAACAAAGAAACCTGTGTTCAAATCGGGTGCAAGTAGAACCTCAAAACTGGTATGCACATTAATATTATTAGAAACCAAGTCATTATTTGGTTGGTCAGACAAAGGATTCACTACCCTACTTAAGTGAGTTGAAATCTATTTCTTACTTTGCATTGTCAATTGGTGTACATAATTCGTAAACATTCATCAACTTTGTTTATATTTCTTTAAGGGGATTTTAAAACCATATATTGTATATAAATAGTCCTAGTATAGATTGACTTATTGAACATGTTCATCATAAGTCAAACATTCAATTGATTTAATCTCTGGAAATCTTATAGGGCACTAAAAACTAAAATATTCCCTAAAGAGAATGTGTTTCCATAAACTTGCAGAGAGGCACGTCTGTTGTTGGTTGAGTTGGGGATTGAATATAAGCAAATTCATTCATGTAAAAATGATTACATTTTATATAGAGATAAATATCAAAACAAGGTAGAATGCCTTGTATGCAAAGAGAAGAGATATCGTACAGATGTACAAGGTCCTACAGTTCCAAAGAAGGTTTTACGCACATGCCAATTATACCTAGACTTCAACGAATGTTTTGTTGCAATTCACTAGCACAATTGATGGACTAGCATGCAAAGAATAGGAGTAAAGATGGATTCATGCAAATTTTGGCTGACTCCAAAGCAATGAAACACATAGAGGAAAAATGGCCAACAAAATTCAAAGATGATTCCCGTAGTATCAGGTTTGGTCTTGCAATTGATGGAGTGTGCCCATTCTCTTTCCTAAGCTCAAATTATAGTGTTTTCCCGTTAGATTGATAGTATTCAATATTCCCCCATGGATGAGTGTTAGAAAGGAGCACCTTATGTTGACTCTCATTGTTCCACGAAAACATCAAGTTAAAAACATGGATGTTTATCTTGCGCCTTTTAATGATGAGATGCAACTGCTATGGAAAGGCATAAGAATGTATGACATATCACGTCCTCCATCAAATAGGTCCTTCATGTTGTATGGTGTGCTATGTTGGACTATTCATGATTTTCTAGGACCTAGTGTTTGTTCTAGTAAGATAAAATATTTACGTATTTACATTCATAATTTATTTTCATCCTAACTTTCATACTTAGTTTTATACTTTTTTTTATGTTATTAACATTACTTATTGAATTGCAGGGCTTCAAACAAAGGGGATATTTGCATTTCCAAGATGTGTAGAACAATTTCAAGGGTGGTATTCTAAAGATCTACATAAATTTATTTACGCAAAAAATAAGGTTTTTCTACCACTAGATCATAGGTTTAGAAATCGCTTGGAGAATCAATTTGATGGAAAAGTTGAAAATAGAGGCCCTCCCATGATTATGGGTCTAGGTGATTGGCTTAAGAAGTATGAAGATGCTAAATTGAAAGCTTGGGAGGATTTTTTTAATCAGGGTGATTCAATTGAAGAACCAGAACAAGTTGTAGTTAATATGCCAGAAGGAATGAAAAGGAAATCCATATTTTATGAGCTCCCTTATTAGAAGGATCTACTAATATCTCACCTATTAGATCCTATGCACATCTTCAAAAGTGTCCCAAACTCTATATTTCAACACATATCAAGCAAAGAGAAGGACACCTTGTCTTCGAGGAGAGATATTGCTCTTCCGCGTACCAAATTTGTGGCCAAATAGGGAAAACGAGACATATGCAAAAGCTCCATGGATTTTGAAAAAAAAAAGAGCTAGACCAACTAAAAAATGTCATCCGTTCAATAAGGACACCTACTGGCTATGGGTCATCATTGGCGAAAGCTTTTACAATTGATGGACATATCACAGGATTTAAAACACATGATTTTCATAATTTAATGAAGGTATTATTTATCAACAATTACCATTTATTGGTAACATTGATTAAGCACTAAATTTATTTTGATATTTTTTTGTGTGAGAAAAAAATACTAATGACCTTTTCATAAATGTATTTGATAACATATCATGCCATTGGCAATTAGGGGGGATTCTTGTCTTATAGTTGACTTAAGGAATGCCATAAGTTGATCGCCAACATTTACAAGGTATGTGGTTATATGAAATGTTCATGTGTGAGAGACATAGAGATATTATATTGCATTTTAATTTATGACTAAAGGTTCATACTAATTTACTATTCTTATATTAGGTGGGTGACCTCCAATGAGATCCATGAATTTGAAGTGCCAAAGTGGAAGAAGGAAATTGCAAAAAATGTATGTGTATTTGAGAAGGAGCTCCCTACAAGTTTCATGGACCTACAAGTCCATTTACTTATACACTTAGTCAATGACATTGAATTGGTGGGTGTCGTATCAATGAGGTGGATGTTTTTCATTGAGAGGTATATGAAAACTCTTGAAAGATGTCTGACAGAAGGCACATCCATAGGGTTGCATGGCTAAAGGGTATGTATTGAATGAAGCATTTTTCTTCCTGTGTGAATTCCTTGGTGAGGATTTTGAAGATGGCCCATGTGTTTGGGATGAAGAACGAGCATCAAATATTATTGATGGAGAAAAACCACAATCTAATGGTGTTGAAGTACAAATTAGTAAGTAAATTCACGATCAGTGTGGTTGTTTCTCTTGCAATCATTAATTTACTCTATAATTTATTTGTCAAATTAATAGCATGACATTTGGAGTTTGAAATGAAAATGTTGACATGTAATAGGTGTAGACGAAAGTTCTATACTTGACAAGTTCATTTTGTACCACATAGACTTTATGAACAAATGGATTGATTTGTATGATAAAAAGAGAGAAGAAGTGTTAGAAGCAAGGAGACAGTTTAAGATATTGAACCCAAGGAATACTCCATTTCCCACTCATCTGTTTGGGGAATGGGGAAAAGATTGCACACTAGAATGGGTTACTGAACAAATTCAAAATCAAATAAAAGATGTAGGTATAGATTCAAACATAACAGAAAAAGAAATCAACATGTCTAGAGGATGTGAAAGAAAGGTACAGTTGGAATTTTATAAAATGTTGTTTCCTTACAGTTTTGACAGTATTAACTATTTTAATATTCATCATTATATTTTTTTTCACTGAAATAAATGGTCTTTCACAGGCGAGGAAATATCCAGCAATGTGGGCATATGGTCAACATTATCATGTAGAAGGTGTAGATGTAAAGAGATGATCCCTCGATTGTGGCATCATGGTTGACTTCGAGCAATCCAGTTGATCAAGCTCAAAAGATAAGAATATTATTGAAGGGAATCTACAATATGTTGGGAAAATACAAGAAATTATTGAGTTGGATTACCGCTCTTTTAAATGTTGTATTTTTAAGTGTAGATGGTATGAAGCATTTGAGAGGGCACAAAGACATGATACCCATAGTAGATTTTTTTCTATAGATTCCTCATCGTTCCTACCGAAGGATAAGGCACCTTATGTTCTACCAATTCATTGTGAGCAGGTATTTCTTTAACTCAAACAAGAAGCGGTAGTGATCATTAATCTATTAATTCATAACTTATTGCGAATATATACATGTGTTTATTAATCAATAAAATTGTTATAACATACGTCTAATATATGTATGTCGTTCATGTGCAGGTATTTTTCTATGAAGATATTTTGGACCCGAAATGGATATAATTTGTCATACATTATGATCCAAGATTAAGACATGTATTTGACAATGCATTAGTGGATACTAAGCAAAACAATGATGGCCAAGAAAATGAGAGAGAGGGATTAGAGAACATCGAAGAAATTGACATCCATGATGATGTTGAAGATGCTTATGTTCAAGCACAAGAAGACAACAATCCAGAGTTAGATGATGTTATGGAAGACAACAATATGAATGGTATAGAAAATGATGATCCAAATACATTTGGTAGCAATATAGATGGTCTACAGTCAAATTTTAATGATGATGAAGATGATGTAGGTCAAGATGAGGATGATGATAATAATAAATACTTGAAAGAACATATGAACATTGACAATGATACACTAGATGACATTGTAACAGACAATAATGTTAATGATCAAGACTTCTAAATTTTCAGAATTATTTGCAATCCATGTTTAAGAAAGGATGATTCTTATGGCCTAAACTTTGAAATGCTTCAGTAATATTATGTTGTACTTGAACAATTGAAAACCTATTTTATTCTCCTAGCAAGTTTTTTTATTTTCCATTATAATTCTAGACCAAACAACATTTGCGGGGATGGCATTTTACACCAATCTTAATTTGTATGAAGTTCACGAACCTATTGTCAACCAGTAAATTTCTTTCATAGACAGAAAATGTAAAGGCTTCATTTAAGAAAAGATAAGTAGTCTCTTTCTGAGGGTAATCCACATGCAAAAAGTAAAAAGCACATAAAAAAACAATTGTACAATAGAAAATCAGATTCAATCAGTTATGTCTTATTTCTCTTGCACACTTATCTGAAAGACATTGGGTATTCACTATACATTTCCCTTGACAAAGCAAACATGTGCTTTCATTTATTTTTACTATATATCTCAGAAGTGAAATTGTTGTTACATAATGATGCACTGAGAAAATAATATATACAAAAAAATGCAAAAAAAATGTTTGAAATTTAACATGCAACCTATTGTGTTGCGCTGAAAGGAATCAAAATTAGCTGGGACAAGAAATAAAAATAAATTTTTGATGATTGTACTTAAAAGTGAATAGGATATGAAAAGTGTGGACAATGATGGTGCTGAAATTGAAAACCCTGATTCTGATGACATTACTGTTTTATGTCATTAGAGATAAAGAGCACATACAATTGTATATACATAGAAAATGAAGATTTGAAACTAGTAAACTAAAAATGTATTTACACTGTAAGATTTTTCCTTAAATAATAATTCACATACTCACTTACAAAAAAGGGTGAAACATTTTTTATTCAAACTCTGTTTTCTTTAATAAACATAACAGTAAAAAAATACTTACAAGTACAAGAATATATACACTGTTTCATAGAAAATAAGGAATGTTTCATAGAATATACAAGTACAAGAATATTTACAAGTACAAGAATACATACACTGTTTCATAGAATATATACATTGTTTCATAGACTTCTAAATTTTTAGAGTTATTTGCAATCTATTGGGTCTCAAAAACACAGGTTTTTAGACCATAAGAGGGTGCCAATCTCTAAGAGGACTTTAATCCTTAATACAAATCAATTAAAGTAAATTATTTGAAAGGAATTTAATTCAGACCTAACTAGAAACCAATCAAAGCATCCACATCGAACAATAAATGTGCCCTGATAAATCTTGCAGATTTAAACAACTTGAAAAGACCACTTTGGAGAGAACAAAGCAATAAATAAGCATGAAAATTGACACAATAGTTGAACAATGAAAATGGATTACAAGATATAATGTATTTGCTCCATTATATTGTTGAAAATATAAACATACATAACATGAGTTATTTTGATATGAATAAGTGGATGAGATGGTCTAGTATCTATTCTAATTGATTGAAATGATGATGATATGATGATCAAAATTGGACCTTGGTTTCCCTATTTGCACGGGAAGCAACAAGCTTCAGGTCCGTTCACAAAAGTTACATCGTTTCTTAACTACAACATAATTAACATAACATAGAAACTTAAAAAGAGTTTATTGTTGGATGCACCATAGTCCATTAATCATCAACAAGCGCCTGTGACCACCTAAGATCTGTTCAAGGCTCAAGCACCATGTTAATGCATCCACAACAACCAAACTCTAACTACCTCCTCATACAGCTCGTGCAAGGAACAAATTAACCTTTGACATGCGATCAATGTATTTCTTTTGGGCATAAGTGTTTGCATTCTGTAGAGTGTTTGTCATTACATTCTCCAATCCAACAATCCTCCCAAGTTGCTTATGCATTTTCCTGAGTACCTCATCCTCATCATTAATGTCATCAAGGATGCCTTGAAAATATTTTGATATCTCATTTTTCCAAGTTTCCTGATCCTTCAAATTTGTTTCTTGAAAGAAATCTGGCATGGCCATACATAGTGGTTGGCTAAAGTCACTCAATTCCTGTGCCAAGATATTCTGGAAGTTTTCATGTGTATTCATGAGCCTTTGACATTCTTGGAGAAAAATATTATTATCTCCATCTTTTTGCTTAATATGGGATTCCATTTCCTTCATCCTATCAAGCAGACTTCCATGCTCCATGAGGGCCTTGTATGTTCCATTTTGAGCACGCCAGACACCATCTGCATGTTGGAACATATCTTTGAATTTCATACAAATTATCCCTGATGCTACTTCAAAAGTAGTAGCCTTCAATTTTCTTTTTAGTTCTTCCTGTTCCTTTTGAGCCTTTTCAAATTTATGCTTCCATTGAGCAGTCTCAAACATGGCCTCTAACACTTTTCTTTCATGTTCAATTAAAGGAGAGTAAAGCCTTGGAGAAGTAGGTAACCTATCTTTGTAGTCGGTTAATTCTTGTTTCAACCTGCCATTTTCCTCTATCAACCACTGGTTATCTCTTACTAGCTTTTGGATCTGGGCTTTGGTGAATTTGGCTACATTCACATTCAATTCAGCAGTCTCCAAGGGATCTATCTCCCCTACTCTTTGCACTGGGAGATGTCCAAAAATCTGATCACGGTCAATGAGAGAAGGCTTCTTGCCTGGGGGTAAAGAGCCCAAATTTGCAAAGTGGTATTATCAAGATTGTACCTTGACCCTGCATAGACCTTGCCATCTACTTCATCCGTTATTTGCAAAGTTTTATTATTTCTCTTCAAAAAACTATCAAACAAAATGGTTGAACTAATATCCCACACAGGAAGGAGCATAACTCCAGCTTCTTGCAATAATGCTCTTCCTCTCTCAGCAATCATGTTTTTCATTTCCCTATCAACTTCATGTTGCAACTCTTTCAAGGCATAAGCCTCTTTCTCAGGGTCAATGCCCTTTAACCTTTCTCTTATTAGTCTTCCTTTATACTCATATATAAAGGACTTAAATTCAGGGATCTACACAAAAGTATCATCTGCAACAAATTCCTGACTTGCACGATGCCTCACATCATCTGATAGCTCATCAGAGGATTTAAAGGTGATCACACTTCTTTCCAATGGAATCTCATATTGGCGTATAGCATGAGCATTAAACTGTGAGACTTCTTCTTCCTCCTCAGTGTTATCTTCTTCCATGGATGGGGAACCAACTGAAAAGATCACTTTAGTAGTAGGCTGAGGTGATAAGTGATCTAGTGGTGTGATATTTTCTACTTGCTTCGTAGGATTGATGCCCCTTCCTCTTTCAAATGCCACAAGTGGCACATCTCTTATCAGTTCTTCTTCATGGAGGATTAACTGTTCAATTCTTTCTATGGGATCATGTACCTCAGGAAAAGCCCCTACGTAGCTTGGGTTATTATTCACCTTCCAAGCCTCAACCATCATAACCCTATTGTAGGCATTCATTCTCATCATGTTTTGTTTTTCTTCACAATTTCTAATGACATCTTCTAAACGGAAACTATGCTCATATGCTTTCAATTTCTGAAAATTTTTGGCATCACAAATGAAGTGTTTAGGATCAAACTTTTCCCTTTTGTTTCCAATCGGCAAGCCATAATAATCCGGTTTACCACTAACCAAGTCATAGCCTGAATCAGAGACAATAGTGAAATCACCAAAGCATAAAGTGGAAGGTATGAAAGTCTTCCTCCCATAGCTATTTAAATGCATGAAAGCTAAAAATGACAATTGCCTTATGATCTCTAAATAAACAACTATGTCTAGCACAGTCTTAGGCAGCAAATAAGGTGCAACTTCAAATCCATAAACCTTGATAACAATACAATCCCCAAACATGTACCGATCCCCCCAATTGTGATTTATCCCTGCTTCATGACCCATATCTTTTGGTCAGAGAAATCTTAAGATCTCTGGGGAGAGGTTGTAGTCACATTTGTGGCCTAACATCTTGTATAGTGGTTTGACAAAATATTCCTTAAAATATAGGTAGTGGTACCTCCCACATTTGTATAGGCCTTGAATTTCCATCATTATCTAAGTCTTTTATTCTTAATTCCTCACCGCATATCCCCATCACCTGCCCTTCATATAATATCATGTGCATGAAAAGAGAATAGTGCTTGAAATTAATGGCTTCACTGTCATTCTTGATGATATTGAGGGCATTATTGATGGCCTCCAATAAATACTCTGCATAAACATAGGGTCGGGAATTATGGCTCTAGATGTCTATGGCTAAAACCATGGGAGCAATTGTCATTTTCTCAGGAACATCAATTCCCAGTACTTGACCAGCTGAGTAATAAGTGTATTGAAAGTATTCTTCAAACAAAGTCACAGAGAATGGGGGCTTATCTTCGCTAGAGAACCTCATAGTTTGGTTACCTGCACCTTTAACCCTATGTAGAGGCAATTTCCACCTTTTGTAACTTGTGTCCATGGTGTAGTATTCCTCCAACAAGTCTCTGATTCGTAATTTTGTTTTCAGGGAAGTGTCTAGCTGAAAAATCATGGAAATATAATCTGGCTTTATGATGATGAACTGTGACCCATCAGGAAAATGAATTGCTCTTCTCTTTGGATTGTAATTCTTTGCCAACACCTTGATTAACTCTACGTTCACAAAGATGTTGGGTACTACAAGTTCACCCAAATCCAGATTCCATGGGTTTGACACTGGGCTATGCCAAAATTTCTTCCTATAATGATAAATAAAGAGGTTGTAACCCCTACACGGAGTCCATACATCTCCCATATTTTTCTGTTTATCTACTAATGTCACACACAATGGGTTAAGCTGTGCTATTCTTCTGGATTTTGGCCCAAACCCAGGACACTGATCGATTAAGTCTTGATTCAATTGCCTAGCTTCAATTTTTTGTCTTTTTGCTTTCTGTTTGCCTGGGGTTTTTTCCATCTCAACCCTACTCATGCAATGCTTTCATCTACTTACAGAGAAAATACTTTGAGTTGAGTCTAGAACACTTAGATAAATGCTACAAATTTCTAGCTACCTACCGCCATCCAACTTGGTTCTCCAAATCCTTCAATTACAATTCACAGTGATTTCAACTTCTTTGAGGCCGTATTTATCAAATTTTAGGACAGTTCATCCAGCCTTGGTTCATACATGGCACTCGTGCCACCTTTATGATCAAGTTCTTCATTAATAGCGATAGTCTCATCGATATTTTTGTTAGTCACATCAATCAGACTAATCATCATTTCATAACTATCGAAGAGACTTTTAATTAAAATGCTCGTTGTTTCTTCAATATGCCGGTATGGCAGTGTTTTTCCCTTCCCTTCTGCTATTTACCGCACTACCGCCTTGCTCAAAGCTTCTTGCTGCAGGTTGTGGTGTATACCACTCTACTGCATATGTTGCTCACCTTCTCGGCGGTATAGTGGTGTATGCTTTTGATCATTACTTGAAGAGTGTTGATGAGACAATCTTATTTGTCTTACCAATATCTCAATGTCTCATCGACATTAGATCTTATGTTCCTCTGATGTTGGTTTCCGGTGTCGATGATACAATTTAATGTCTCTTGCCGATATGCCACTGTCTCATTGACAATTACTTTGTTGTATCCAAGAGTTGTATTTCGCCGAGCACTTGTAGATATACCTTGTCGATGTGACATAAGTGATTCTCTCCTCAATATGCCTATATCTTGTTGGCATTCATTGTTTTACATCGTCGATGAGACATATAAATAAGTCTCTTTGACATAGGGGTGTCTCATCTACATTTTTGATCTGTGCTTTGTGCTAATGTCGGGGAGACTTTGGAGGGACTCTCATTGACATGGTGTTGTCTTGGCGATATGCTATGAGCAATCATAGAAGTATTTCAAAGGAGGAATACACTTTGATGCTGATCCGGTGGATATTTTTAGTGAAAATTGAAGTGTCTCATTTCTCTCTAGAATCTGCACCATCAGAAAGAGCTCGACGTCTTGATTCCAACGCAACTCGAACAGAGCGAAAAGGAGTCCATTTGTGCAAATTATAGCCAATCAAACCTTGGGTCAAACTGGGATCAGGGGCGTCTAGGAAGCGGAAAAAAATCATTGTGTCAAAAATCAACATAACCGGCATCATCGTGAAGGGCTCGTCGAGACGATTCTGACGACGTTCGTTTCGTCGAAATCCGAGATCATACGCGAGAGTTATCAGTGGTCAAAGCTTTCAATTGACTTTGAAGGTGGACCGTACGGATGCTGATGTCAGCAGTCAGTCCGTACTGTACGAAATACACATGGACGAATTCGGTCGAAACACGTGGCGGCAGAGTCATCGTACGGACCCAATCCGATGATGACACGTGTCATCCGTATGTCGACGTGGCAGTACAGTCAGCGTACCATGCAGATGAGTCATCGCACAGGTGGCAGACAGGTCAGTGATGATGTGTCGTCGACAGCGAACCAATGTTGGACATGTGGCAGGAAGAGTCACCATCCACGTTAGCACAGTGGTGGACACGTCAGCGGGCAGGTCATTGTACACGTGGGTATCGACAACAAATAACATTTTGACATTTGTCAGGTAGTCATCGTCTGTGTCAGTGGCCTCGTCAGCGTCATCAGCGAACATAATCTTGACACGTGTCCTCAGATTCACCGGTATGCGGTTGGATTTTGAAACAAAACTTTGTTAAAGGCCTTATCAGCCGGCATGAGATTCGAACCGCTTACCTTCCGCAAACAAGCCATCACCTCCACCATTGGGGCGCGATATTCGCGCTTAATCATAGGCGGTGCCCGTTTTCCTTTGTTGAGTAGTTTGCTTGAATTCCATTTTATAAAATAAGCGGATGGGCATCGAACCCGGAACCTCCAGCTTCATAAAATAGCCTATCACCGGTAAGCCACCGAAACTTCTTAAGAGTTATGTGGCATCGGTTGAATTTGTTGTGTGTTGGAGAACCGAATGTTTTTAAAATAAAACAAACTCCCCTATAATTTAAAAATAATAACAAACATTAATCTTTTTAAAGATTAAATCAAAACTTCCCAACGACCCTAAGCCCGAGAATGAAATAACAAAGGGCTTAAATTTATTTTTTGGGATTTATCAAAGATTTATTATGTAAAATGGGGGGATTATGGAAGATTTGAAAATATTATGGAGAGATAAGGAATATTTTGTAAATCAATTGGTTAGTAACCAATTTGATTCATTTTTTTGTATAAAATGGGTGTGAGGTGAGAGTGGAGTTAAGTTTTTTTTTAGGTGATGAAATCTTGAAGCTGTGGTGACACGAAAGAGAGGTCTTGTGGAGATTCTTTGAGCCATTCTTGTACGCCAGAGCACTGTTATGCTGCCGAAGTGCTTGGAGAATGGTTGTGGTGCTTTTGTAATTGACTTTGGAGTTAATCGGATCGGTCTCTCTATTGGAGTGGACCTGGAGACGTAGTCACGTTTGTGACGAACTCTGTTACCAATTTGTTTGCACGTCTTCTCTCCTCTCTCATGTTCTGATTTGTCACTTTAAGTTTCAGTTTTTAATGCACAATTACGTTAATGTATGCATGAATTCAAATTTCGTAAACTTGGAATAATCATTGTAAAAATTAAGCATTCAATTCTGCAATCTAGTCTAGATCCTATACAGATCAAGTTGGTATCAGAGCACAGTTGACTATTATTGCAATTATTTGTTTTCTTGAATGCTAACAAGATCCAGGATTCAGAAGGGCGAAGGCAAGCTTGAAGAATTTGATTCTGAGATTGGGAAGCGAAAAACATTTCCAAAGATGTCAGTTTCTGGAATAGAGGTTCCTGAAGAAATCAGTGAGCAGGAGTTTCGTAGAGCATTCCTCGAGATGAAGGCTAAGGTGGACATTCTTTTTCAAGAGAGACAAGAACGGAAGGAACGTGAAGAAGGTTCGTCGAAGCAAGAAGATTGCAAAGACAAGAAAGGGAAACAACATGGAGATGGTGACAAGCAACCAGATCCACCCTCTTCTTCTTCTCCTCCCTCTTCTCTTCTTCTCCATCTTCTCCTCATTCTACTTCTTTTAATCCTTTCAAGGGTGGGCATAAGCCTAAAATTAAATTGGATGTAAAATTTGATTTACCAAAGTATTGTGGTGAACTTAATGCTGAAAAATTGGATGATTGGATTCAACAAGTAGAAGTCTACTGTAGAGTCCAGAACCTATTAGATGATGTTGATAGGATCCAATTAGCTACTCTTCGTTTAGGAGGTACAGCTTTAACCTGGTGGGAGAGTAAGACTAAGGCAAAAGTTTCAAAGCATGGTAGAGTCAGTTTAACTTGGAAAAAGTTTACTAATGCTCTTAAAAAGCAATTCTATCCCCTAGGACATATGCAACAGTTAATGATGGACTGGCAAATGTTTAGGCAAGGGAAGGGTCAAACTGTCCAAGAGTACACCCATGAATTCAGGAAAAGGGCTATTGTTTTGAATGTTCCTTTATACACCCAAGACACTTTGTTGAAGTACATAGGAGGTCTGCATTCCTACCTTAGGCATTCCATTTTGGTATTGAACCCTTGTAATTTGGATGAAGTGTCTATTCAAGCTACACACTTAGAGATAAGGGGTAAATGATCTTTTATTGATAAGTTTGATAATGATGTAAAGAAATCTTCAAAGAATGCAGAGACATGGAAAGGAAAGAAGTCAGCTACAGTTAAGAAGGATGAGAAATTGTCTTGCACTCATTGTGACAGGAAGGGTCATGATGAAGAACATTGTTGGCAGTTGCATCCAGAACTGAGGCCTAAGTGGGCTCAGAGACAGAATCAGAAACAGAAAGGTAAGGAGAAAGCCACAAATGTTGTTTTGGATCTTGGTTTAGATTCAGATGATGAGACTAAGATAACAGCTATGGGTTTAAAAGGTAAAGCTCCTATTTCTAGTGTTTCTGTTGCTAGTTGTGCTTCTACTTCTACAGTTAATGATTTCTCTGAAGATGTGAAAAGGAATGAGTTGTTTCATTTAAGGGTTGTTGCTAAGAACACTAAAATTGATGCACTCATAGATAGTGGATCTCAGGTTAATCTGATTTCAAAAAGTGTTGTAAAGAACTTGGGATTAAAAACTACACAGCATAAGAAACCTTATCCACTAGGCTGGATTTGTGAAAATGATAAGTTGCAAGTAACAAAACAATGCACCTTAAGGTTCACAATCACTAGTAAATTTGTGGATGAAGTGCAGTTTGATGTGGTTCCACTGGATATTGTGGGATAGTGCTTAGTAGCCCTTATTTATATGACAGGAAAGCTATTTTCTATAGGAAAAGAATCATTATCACTTGTTTAAAGATGGCATACAGTATATTGTACATTCTCACAGGATTAAGACTGATCATTCTTTTGCAAACAAAGGGCAGTTAAAGAGGGTAATTAATGCAAGTAAAGAGTTAACTCTTATGTCTGTTAGTACAGGTGGTTCTACACTTGAACTTGGAGTAGCTAACCAGGGTCAGATGTTGCAGGATGCACTTGCAGAACATGAGAAAATGATGCTTGAAAGCATTGATGGTTCCTTGGGTAAAAATGTTTCTGTTGTGAAGGATCGATATGTTGTTGACTTATTCTCTTTCATTTTTGCATTATTGTTTAGCTTGATGCTAGTCAAATTTTGTTGGTTAGTGGCTACGACATTTGATGTAGAAGCTTATGGAAGTGATAGAATAATGTTTATGTTCAACAATGTTGTTGCAGTCTTCATTGTGCTTGTGAGCCAGGTATTCAGATGTACAGAGGATACAGGACAAGTGGGGAGGCCAAGTCCTCACTTAATGTTAGAGTAAATGTCACTTTTGGAGGTCCAAAAGGTCTTCAGTGGGGAGGCCTGATCCGGTGGATATTTTTAGTGAAAATTGAAGTGTCTCATTTCTCTCCAGAATCTGCACCATCAGAAAGAGCTCGACGTCTTGATTCCAACCCAACTCAAACGGAGCGAAAAGGAGTCCGTTTGTGCAAATTATAGCCAGTCAAACCTTGGGTCAAACTGGGATCAGGGGCGTCTAGGAAGTGGAAAAAAATCATCATGTCAAAAATCAACATAACCGGCATCATCGCGAAGGGCTCGTCGAGACGATTCCGACGGCGTTCGTTTCGTCGAAATCCGAGATCATACGCGAGAGTTATCAGTGGTCAAAGCTTTCAGTTGACTTTGAAGGTGGACCGTACGGATGCTGACGTCAGCAGTCAGTCCGTACTGTACGGAATACACATGGACGAATTCGGTCGAAACACGTGGCGGCAGAGTCATCGTACGGACCCAATCCGATGATGACACGTGTCATCCGTACGTCGACGTGGCAGTACAGTCAGTGTACCATGCAGATGAGTCATCGCACAGGTGGCGGACAGGTCAGCGATGATGTGTCATCGACAGTGAACCAATGTTGGACATGTGGCAGGAAAATTCACCATCCATGTCAGCACAGTGGTGGACACGTCAGCGGGCAGGTCATTGTACATGTGGGTATCGACAACGAATAGCATTTTGACATTTGTCAGGTAGTCATCGTTCGTGTCAGCGGCCTCGTCAGCGTCATCAGCGAACAGAATCTTGACACGTGTCCTCAGATTCACCGGTATGCGGTTGGATTTTGAAACAAAACTTTGTTAAAGGCCTTATCGGCCGGCATGAGATTCGAACTGCTTACCTTCCGCACACAAGCCATCACCTCCACCATTGGGGCGCGATATTCGCGCTTAATCATAGGCGGTGCCCGTTTTCCTTTGTTGAGTAGTTTGCTTGAATTCCGTTTTATAAAATAAGCGGATGGGCATCGAACCCGGAACCGCCGGCTTCATAAAATAGCCCAATCACCGGTAAGCCACCGAAACTTCTTAAGAGTTATGTGGCATCGGTTGAATTTGTTGTGTGTTGGAGAACCGAATGTTTTTAAAATAAAACAAACTCCCCTATAATTTAAAAATAATAACAAACATTAATCTTTTTAAAGATTAAATCAAAACTTCCCAACGACCCTAAGCCCGAGAATGAAACAACAAAGGGCTTAAATTTATTTTTTGGGATTTATCAAAGATTTATTATGTAAAATGGGGGGATTATGGAAGATTTGAAAATATTATGGAGAGATAAGGAATATTGTAAAATCAATTGGTTAGTAACCAATTTGATTCATTTTTTTGTATAAAAGGGGGTGTGAGGTGAGAGTGGAGTTAAGTTTTTTTCAGGTGATGAAGTCTTGAAGCTGTGGTGACACGAAAGAGAGGTCTTGTGGAGATTCTTTGAGCCATTCTTGTATGCCAGAGCACTGTTATGCTGCCGAAGTGCTTGGAGAATGGTTGTGGTGCTTTTGTAATTGATTTTGGAGTTAATCGGATCGGTCTCTCTATTGGAGTGGACCCGGAGACGTAGTCACGTTTGTGACGAACTCCGTTACCAATTTGTTTGCACTTCTTCTCTCCTCTCTCATGTTCTGATTTGTCACTTTAAGTTTCAGTTTTTAATGCACAATTACGTTAATGTATGCATGAATTCAAATTTCGTAAACTTGGAACAATCATTGTAAAATTTAAGCATTTAATGCAAGAATCTAGTCTAGATCCTATACAGATCAGATGTTGTGATCAAGGGTTTTATTTGGAAACTCACATGAGGGATTTTATTAAATTTAAGTTATTATGACAAGAATTCTATGCATATGGTGGATGTAAGAGATGAGTGAAAATGGAAGTACATGCAAAAATAATTAGGATGGAATTTTGGCTACAACACAATCCATGTTTAAAAAAGGATGATTCTTATGGCCTAAACTTTGAAATGCTTTAGTAATATTATTTGTGTCAATACAAATTACCTATTGCAATATCCTTAAATTGTTCAATCTTTGGTATGAATTATTGGCAGAAAAAATTAGGATTACTTGGATGCTTCTTCCATTCATTTTGTATCAACATATGTTCGTGAGGACACAAAAGTTAATAGCTCAATCAGGTAGAGATTTTGTGATTTTCAAATGAAGAGTAAGGTACATTTTTATTTCTGCTACATTACATTCATGTGTATAAGCAAAATAAGAAGATTGCATTACTAGATTACACTTATGCAGATGCATATAATATAGGAAAGATTGCACAATCCTTTAAAAAATGTAGTCTTTATTGATAATGTAAATGTATGTTGTCCCACACAAGTCGTGGAACTGACTATTTGAATGCATATAATTGAAAAACTATACATTTATAGATACAAAAGAGAAAAATGCACATAAAGAGAAAGGGGACAATGACGAATCCCAGTTGCTTTGTTCTACATCATCGTCAGTCTTCCTATTTGTCTAAGCCTCCAAGTTGATGTCTTCCTTGCTGCTCCTAGGTTCCCTGTATTTGAGTGAGAAGAGTGTTGGTAGAGCAATTTGAAGGATCACCAGTCAAAATATGTGCATACATCTATAAACATATAATTTGATCATCATGTGCATTCAAATAACTTGCATACCATAGATGTCCAGGAAAACAAGAAAGTTATCAAACATATCTATCATATGCTCGGTTTTATCTAACATGTTTTCTCATTGTGCAGGTATAGATAAAATTAGGTTGTTTTGTTTATCTAGTTACAACATGTGGGGTGAAATGTGGATCCCACAAGGACCGACCCCAACCTGTTGCCCTATTGTTTCATTTGAGAAGGATAATCACAAGTAAACCATCCATGAAGCATTAAAGATCAATCTTTGCAAGGATAGTGGAGTATGTTGGTAAGGGTTAATCTCCTTATTGATAAAGATTTATATCCTTATTAATCAGAAAATTCCAATATCAACATAGCCATGATTCTGACAAAACTGATCATCAAGGATTCCAAGATAGTTTTCATTAACAGTCTGGTTAAAAGTAAGCAGCCCCAAGCATCATAACAGTCACAAGAATTGAACACGAGGGGCAGTCATGTAGATTAAAAGCTTACACAATAGTCATCACTTGCAAAGACAGAGACAACATGTTTCCACATAACAAATTAAATTGAATGCATGAAAGGTACAATGATGAAGTCCACAATAGTGAATGTTGCTTAAGAGGGATTGAAGGACAACATTTTGTATCAAGGAGAACAAGGTAACCTCAAACTCTGTTGTACCTGAGTATGACAGTACCTGAGATTTTGGTGTTTCTAGATGGAACCTATAGCAGAAAAGTGTAGTCTCCATCTAAAGGAACCATCTTCGAAGCTCTTCCCTGAAATGAGGGTTGAAAACATTAGAAGAAAAGAAATACCATAATTCTAAAGTAAAAATTTGTATCAAGACAAATATCAGAAAGTATAAGTAAAAAGACAAATCCTTACAATTCGACCTCAAATTGGACCAAACAGATTTATGATTTTATCTTTAGAATGTAGGAACTTTCTCTGTTGGAGCTTCACGACCTGAAATTGGATCTCCAATTGGACCAATAAAATTTATGATTTTATCTTTAGAATATAGGAACTTTCTCTATTCGATATTCAAGACCTCAAATTAGATTAGAAGCTGGATAAGTAGATTTATGATTTTATCTTTAGAATGTACAAACTTTCTCTATTGGATATTAAAGATGTAAGGTTGGATCAAAAACTAAATAAGCAAATATATGATTTTATATTTGGAATGTAGGAACTTCCTTTGTTGGATATTTGGAAATTCCTACACACAAGTTCTGCTTTGGAGCGAAAAAACCCAGAAGTATTTCACATCGGCTCAAGGTACAATCCAACCTGGTTATGACACCGATAGCAATCTAATGTTGCTTGAACCGTCCATACCCAAACGTTACATCACAATCTATTCTTCCTACACATAAAAATGCCACATATTAACCCCTTCTAAATAAAACTCAAAATACCGTGAAACAATGAGTTCCCTATATTAGTAAGTAAGTAGGCAGTCTATAGGGCATAGTTTGATTTTATACAAGGATGCTCATAAGAGGAATCTTCAAGTGACAGTGAGTGAGTTGTTTGAGATTGCAACTAATGGTTCAATATCCAGTCTTAAAGGCAATTAGCAAAACAGTAAATGTGCAAGAAAATAAAATTGTACACAACAAACAATTCATAATGTTATCTTGCATAATGCCTTAATTTTGAAGACAAAATCTCATTGTATCTTGATGAAAGTAGTGACCTTAATGGTCAATCACTGGCAACCATGATTTTAAACATGTTATTGTGCTTATGGAGGTAGCATTTTAAGCAAGGCTGTGAGTGGTGGTTTGGAACAATGACAGGTATGAAGGACTTGCTTTATATGCATACTATGCAGTCTAGCTTAAGACAATGCTCTTAGAAGAGATTGAAGGTGGAATATGGAGCTCAAGGGTTACATGATAAAGATTAAAGCAAAGACTAAGATCTATTTAAAATCCACTATCATGAAGATATTAAAAATTTCAAATGCAAAACCCTAGTAGCTGGAGTAATGAACACAGTGCGAAAGAGGACAGTGTGCTAGGGTAGATTTAGGAGATCTCCACATTATCTAATCACATGAAAATACATCATTTTTTTTTTAAATTAAAAGAAATTATTCTAAACCCTATATAGGACACATTGATACTTCAAAAGCATTTGATTTATTTTTTTAAATTAAAAGAATTCATTCTAAACCCTATATAGGATACATTGATACTTCTAAAGCATCTGAAGGAATTTGAGATTATGCAAACATGCCAATTAAATACCTGTATTACAAATAGTAGCACGAACATTGTAACCCTTGTTGATCAGAGCAGGAATGAGATAAACAACAATGAATCCTCTGCCTCCTTACCATTCTCTATCATTTTTTACTGAAACACTTCTCCATTTTGGTGGGCTACGCCTAAAAATAAGGTTTCAACAAAGGTTTTATTGTATTTTTATTAAAATGAAAACTCAATTATGGTGGGCTATGCCTGAAAATAAGATTTCTACAAAAAATTTAGAGTATGTTTATTAGAGTTTTAGTGTATTTTGGCGGGCTATATTCTTGATTCCTTAAATGATTTATTCAAATAGATTATGACTGACATGTTTTGTTGCATTTAGTGATGTAAATTGTAATGATGCCACGATTACCATACTACCGCTGTCTCTTATTATACCCACTATGGTATGGCGGGGTTTTTCCCTTCCCTTCTGCTATTTACCGCACTACCACCTTGCTCAAGGCTTCTTGTTGCGGGGTTGCGGTGTATACCTCTCTACCACATATGTTGCTCACCTTCCCGACAGTATAGTGATGTATGCTTATGATCATTACTTGAAGAGTGTCGATGAGACAATCTTATTTGTCTTACCGATATCTCAATGTCTCATTGACATTACTTCGTTATATCCAAGAGTTGTGTTTCACCGCACACTTGTAGATATACCTTGTTGATGTGACATAAGTGATTCTCTCCTTGATATGCTTGTATCTTGTTGACATTTCATTGTTTTACATCGTCGATGAGACATATAAATAAGTCTCTTCAACATAAGGGTGTCTAAACCAGTGCTAAAGCCGAAGCTAAAAGTGGCGCTACACTCAAAGCTAAACTCAGAGCCAAAGGCGGCACTTACGATGGTGCCACACTCAGAGCTAATATTGGCACTAAATGCGGTGCTAATTTCGGCGCAAATTATCGCCTTAATTAGAGCTAACTTGTCCTCATTGGCTCAAATAAACGCCAAAAATAGCGCCATCCCAATAAATAGTGTCAACGTTTTCAAAAAAATGGCAAAAAATATATTAAAACAGTGAGTGGAAGCAAAAAACGGAGCAAATCACAGGGATTTGTTGTAGTGTGAGCAAATATGGTGAATCCGCCAATTGGAACTAAATAAAGAACTGAACAAGAACAAAAATTGAAATTAAATATTTTTGGTTGATGTAAGATTGACATGACCCAAGGATGCTCCTGCATCATCTTCGTCCTAGAAGAAGAAGAGGAACATGTTGAGCTACACAACCTTTTTTTGGAGATCTGATTAGTTGTGGAAAATGCTCCACCACTTGCGGCGGTTTAATTTTCTTGCTTTGCATGGCATCTTTTTGTAATTAGTGGTGGTAACCCAATTTTGGTGTAATGTAATTGTTTCTGTTTAAGGTCACTTTCTTGAGGACGGTTACTTTAAAGACTGTTATGAACAATTACATTTAGATACATTTTTGGGGGGGGGGCTTGGAAAATTCTATAAAATACAAAGAAACTTTCGAAAAAAGGGAGACATCTAAGCTATTTTGGGGAGAGGAGGGAAACAACTAGGTTATCTTTTCATGCAGTTTCATTGTACAAAAATATGGAGTTTGTGAACTCATGTTTTGGCAATGGAGAAATAAAGAAGATATTTTCGAATCGTTGAATTTCTTAATGTTTTCTTTAATTGGCAATGAACTATGTTTCCTTGTGGTTCTTCTTCAATGTCATTCTGTTATAATGGGCTATATATGCATTTAATTCTAAAACTTTGAATTTGGATTAAGTTAGCTCCTGAAAAGAGTCTGTTGTTCTTTCTTTCCCTGAATATCGTTCGTTGATGTAGGGAAGATGAACTTTGTGGACCATTTACCTGCATTTACTTAATCTTAGGTTTGATCTTTCACGTCTATTTCATGGTTATGGGTAGGTGTTAGTTGCCTTTTCTGCTTTCTGGTAAAAGCATACCTAGTCTTTATTCATTGAATATCTCTCAAAGGTAGTTGCGCCTTGTAATATAAGCAGAGAGCACTTGCAACTATTATTGCAAGTGACTCAACTATTGGTCAAGTTGTCATTGTGGGAAAATGGAGTATAAACTGAGGTGACAAATTTGTCAACCAACAAAAAGCACACCAGAAAAGAAAGCCTCCCCGAAAAAAGAAGCAATGGATGCCCTCTTACAAATGAGCATAGAAAATGAAAGGGAAAGGAAGAAACAACAAGGAGAGAGGTAATACACCAATCATACATTGAAGAAGAAGAGGAAATAAAACCAGGGACATCCCTTGAACCAGGAAGCTCATCAGTCTCGTTAATAAATGAAGACCAATTATACAGTGCCTTGTTCGAGCAAAGAATTTTTTCCAAAACATTATAGACATTCCAAGATGCCTCGTATCAACAAGCAGATTAAAAAGAGAGCATTGATTCAATATATGGTAGCATCACATATTACCTTGGAATATTTTATGAGTAGATTACCAAATCAAATCGTTGCCACACTAAAACTTTAGAGAGAGAAATTAGTTGGAGAAGAAGAGAAATTGTGAGAACTGGCCATCGAAACGATTGCCCTACACATACAAATATAGAGAAGGAAAAAATAAAAGAGTTACAAGAAAAAGAACTTTGGTCTAAGCAACACCTAGGGTACACGAGAATATCACAGAGGCTATTGTACAAGCCTAAAAACAATTGCATGAGGAAGAAGCAAAATATGACACTTATTTGATATAGAGCCCTCCTCCCTAGATAGATACACCCTCCTCTTCAACACCATCTCTGATGCAACCCATAAAGGATTTCCTGGTGAAGCAACAACACATAGCATCTTCTCAATTTATTCAACTACCAATGGCAAGAACACAAGTGAATATAGCGAACATCCTGGGATGAAATCCTCAACTAGCATGTGGAAATAGTAAACACAGAGGAAATGATCAAGGTAATTCAAGGAAAATTTCCTCATTTAAATGGGGACTCTACTCAAGCACCTTTAGCACAACTGGAGATAATTATATATGAACTATTACAAGACCCCAATATATAGAAGGATAATATCAAATAGGAGGTACATGTAGAATTTCAAAAGAATAAGATGGATGAAGTTTGGAACAAATGTGCTATTGTTCAGTCACAATTGGAGACTCATCTCAACACAATTAAAGGCACAACAGAGGAGATCAACCAAATGTTCTAGTATTTCCTATAGTGGACTACCATTGTGGATTCTACCAAAGCTTAGATGGATACCTTAAAGACCCAAATTTTACACAACTCACAACATTATGATGCCACTAAAAATATCGATGGAAATATGCAGATAAATATTGAAGGTCTCCATGATCAGTATCAAAGATCCAATGATCGTTCCATCAACTCAGAGAATTTTTAATTTATGGTTGGATCATATTTCTAGTATTGTCCATGAGGCTCAGCATTTTTCCTAAAATATTCTAATCCCCACCACTATTTTGGAAGACAAAAATCAACTAGTCCAACTCCATGCTCAAGTCAATCAACTACAGTTGGTAGAAAAACAATGGGATGATCACTTTCTTACCCTTCAAGGCACCTATTGAGACATTCTACCAACGAAGAAAAGTTGACTTGAGGACAAGTCAAGGTTTTGACGAAGGGATGATGTTAGCTGAAAAATAATGTGCAGACACTGGTCCAAAGATACGTAATGTCTAGCTGGAAAGAACATTCCAGAACATGATTAGAAACATAGAATTTACTCTAGGGATGCTATCTAAGGGTCACGTCCCTTATTCTAACTATAAGTAGATAGAAATATTTATTCACCAGTAGCATAGAATAGCATAGAGTGAATGCAGATAATAAGGAAGTATTGACTATAACAAAGATATAAGGAATGCAATGAATGATTATTGATATAACGAATATAAAGAACTTTGAATTCTTATCTATCTTGTGTAAATGTGATTTTATTTTGATTTAAAACTAATTTTAGATCTGGAATACCTTCCTGTATTACTTCAATAAGACCAACTTCGAGGTTAAAGACTACATCTAGTAGAGATCCTTTAGGTGTAGAACTCTAGTTTGTATCTCTTAGATTTCTTGCTAACACTTATCTACTTTTGTATTTTCAATTACTGATAAGCAATATACTTTAAAATTTAGCAAGATATATCCTATAACTAAATCTATAGAATGATTGATAGTTCTAAAAGGTGGTAAACATTTTGGCTCTTAAAAAAAATAAGAGTAGCTCTTTAGTAAAATTTTTATAGCATGAGGTGGCAACTTGTCTTGATTATCCTCCACAACTTGGCGAATGATACAAAGTGTTAATTATTTTGATAAGTTGACTTGTTTGACAGTAGACCTACCTGAAATGAAATGTGATTTAGCACTTGAAGAAGTAACCATGTATAATTTCCATTATTTCAATATGGTTGGAGTTTAAACCTCCATCATAAATTGCACTATGATCATACTGGAATGGTCATCCAAGAATGATATTTGAACAATCTAATGGTGTTACAACACATTCAAATATATCTTGAAAAGGCCCAATAGCAAATGTCACTACACAAATCTTCTTGATTAACTTACGAGGTTTGTTTCCCTATACCCAACCTAGATTTTATGGTTGGGGATGATCATATGTAGGGAGTTGAAGAGTGGTGACCAATTTTTCACTAAAAATATTTTAACTTACATTATCAACGATTAAAAGAACCATATTATTCTTGATTTGGTAGTTACGTGTGAAAATAAAATCATGAGAGGCTTGAGAGTAGTTCTTATTTGTGAGAAAAAGTGCAAGGATAGGCTCTATAATATTTTCAACCGCCACCTCTTCTATATTTCCTTGTTTCTCTTCTACAAGGATTTTTTTTCCTTATCTCTTACTTTAGAGTACCATGCACGCCTTAGTGGAATAATCCCATTGCTTGCATGATAGAACCAAAAGTGTTTCTTACAACTAGTGGCATAGGAGGATGACTTATTTGAAAATTTTGATTGGCCGCTAGGGCTAATATATGTTTTAGAGGTACCATGTTGCATCCACTTTTTATACCCTAACTTTATACAACAATTGTAACCTTAATTTAAGTCACATCTAAGATTCAACTTCAAACATAGCCAATTCTTTATGAAGGAAAGGAGTTAGACCAAAAATAAATTTAACATTAAGTGCATCTTCTACATTGAAAATACCAAGCTCGACTTGAAATTGGTTGAAGTTGTCAATATATTCTTACATTAATTGACCCTAAGCTTTCTTGAGTTGTAGCCATCGACTTAGCATATTCTATAGATATTCAAGGGGATAGAATCTTTCTTTAAGAGCTTCTTGCAATTATAACTATGCAGTGATCTCTTGTACTCTTGATGCAAGCATTATCTGATAATTTTTTGACTAATCCAGGGCTAAGTTTGATAGATGAACCTCAAAAATTTGCACCTTTTGGAGGTTAATCAAATCAAACCATGTCTTGAAATATACCTCAAGACTATGAAGCCAAGAATCTATTTTTCACCATCGAAGCTTCCATCAAATTTGGGAATGGAAATCTTTGTTTCAAGTTGGAAGCTAGGGGTTTTAGTGGCACAAATTTTATTTTATTTTTTTGCAAAATTTGTTAGAGAGTGCTCATGTTTATAGACTCTTCAAAAGTATCTTCTCATTGGATATCTCACTTAAGAGCTAGTAGAATATGGAGTGTGAATTTTTTTTTTCCTATCTAGGGTTTTTTTAGTAGAGTACCTTCCAATGTGTATAAATTTTGATCCACAACTATGATTTTCAATTTATTTTTCAAATTCAAGATCTTGATGAGCCAAACATAATACTTCTTGATATCTTCAATATACCCAAGAAATATTGACTAATTGTTTTTAAATGAAACATAGTATTTGGATGTACCTATAGAGCAACCATCCATTGGACCAAACATTATTGGGATAGTGTGATATTTAATTACAATCCTTATATCTAACTTCAAATATCCAAATATCTTGGATTGGGTACTAGGATGCCCGTGAAGGTAGTTTTGGGATATTATTATGTTATTACTCTCTTTGTAACTTGCAAATATTGGTGTTGTGGCATTAAGGAGTGAGGTGGAGCATGATGGTGGTGGTTATAATTTGACTTGACTTCTTACACCACTTTCCAAATTCTAGGAGCTAGGAGAAAACAAAGAATTTTTACATGTTGGGTTGGGTGCATAGTGAGGTGCTACTTTGTGGGGCATTTGTGCCCACTCTTCACATGAGTTAAAAATGTTTAAGAGTTATGTTTTCTATTAATGGATGAGTTGATTAGTCATATGGTGACATTGAGTTTTTCTATACCATGGTTTTGGGATGTTATGATTGTTGTGACTCAATTTCGTATCTCATATCTCTGACTTTTGGCCTTCAATTTGAGGTGACAATACTATTTTTGGCTCTAAAATGGTATGTTGGTTGTAGAATAAGTTCACAAATTTCTTGGGTATTGTTGCTAATATCCAAAGTCTAGGTTTGCAAAAGAAAATAGTAATTTGTAATGAGTTTACATATCTAATTGCAAGTCACTCAAATTAGATTTGAATGTGCAATTGTGATTTTGGTTGTTATTGAAATCTCTAAATAGATGACACTTCAACATTAAATTTCTCCCTCTAATTCTGGGGTTGTCTAAGTCCTAGTCTGTGTTCCAACAACTCTTTGTCAGTTGTTTCTGTGTGTGGTTTGCCCTCTCTTCCTAGTTCATTCCCAATCTGAAGTAGCTTCTTTTTTTGGGCCTTTGGACTTTTTGCATAAAGGGTACAACACCTTGTAAATGTTGCTTATCTTATCAAAAACATTAAATTTCTCCATTATGGCAATTGGATGTGTTTAATTTATTCATAAGTTGATCCCAACTTTAATTTCAAGTTTGTTGGACAAAAATTGGGCCCATGGCAAACTTTTAATTCACTATCGAAAATTAATCTATTTGTGAACAGCTTAATGATTAATCTTTATTTTCTAGTTTGTAACAAATATATGAGGAGTGCCAATATATCCTACACAATATTACTAGTTTTTAACATTGTTGAATAAAATTTATGACTATAACATCAATATTATCATGATATTGCTATCAGGATTCAACCGTGTAGTTTTGAGTCAAACTCATTGACCCATGTTTCATGAGTAGTGGTTCAACAAGAACCCATCTCTCATGATATCGAATGGTCCATTTAGCACTCATTGCATCTAGGTGATGCTCACAGAGGTGAAGCATTGATTAGATCCGGTCTTATCCCGGGATGCGCCGACTCAAGCTTAACGGGGAGTTTTCTCAGCCAAGCCGGCAATTATTACCTATTGCAAAACCTTCATCAAGTGTTGTGCCTTATGAACCATTCATTATAGAGCGCCTTTAGCTCATCAGTTGATAAGTAGGAGGTATTTTTCCACAGCGTGTCAAATTATGATATTGCTATCAGGATTCAACCGTCTAGTTTTGGGTCAAACTCATTGACCCATGTTTCATGAGT
>VDFB02353493.1:362414153-362425377 GCA_007258455.2 Sequoia sempervirens | reverse complement strand
GGTTAAAGCGAGCCTGGGCAATCTTTGGGATGGGTGACCTCCCGGGACGGACCAATGCTTCACCTCTGTGAGCATCACTTAGATGCAATGAGTGCTAAGTGGACCATTCGATATCATGAGAGATGGGTTCTTGTTGAACCACTACTCATGAAACATGGGTCAATGAGTTTGACTCAAAACTACACGGTTGAATCCTGATAGCAATATCATAATTTGACACGCTGTGGAAAAATACCTCCTACTTATCAATCAATATTATCGACTCCGTATTTAACCATTTAATACACCAATTTAATTTTAATGAACATGAAAAATATTTTATTATTATTTCATATTGATTAAAATTTGTAACCATCAATTTCATGATTAGCCATTTACTCCACCAATTCAATTTGAATGAGCAGGAAAACTATTTGATTATTGTTTCCAATACATGTGCTTTACCGTGACCGCATGAGATGCTCTTGTAATGATAAGGGCGGTGTCTTTAATTGTCCTCCACTCGTGTGGTTTAAAATAAATTTTGTTCCATTAAATCAAGAAAACACAAACGTTTGAAACATATGAAAAGGGGAGATCTACTAAATGTTTTGCAAATGAAAGTAAATTTCAAAAGGTAGCCCATCGCACGCGAGGGGGCGGCCTTTCTAATATTCCACTTCCCATAGACTTTACCAGCGATCATGTTTATTCTATTCCAAACTTTATTTCAATCTTTTCATTGAAGATAAAGTTTAAGGCAGCTTTGTTCCAAAGTGTTTAGGAAGCCTTTCTTTAATCCAATAAAAAAATTGAAAAAAAAGGCCTGGGAAGACTGCAACAAAGTATTTGAGATGTAGGTAAATTCGTTCGGTGGAAAAGAGAAATGGATGTATGATAATTTTATTTAAATGCGCATTCATAATTAATAAATTAAAACAGTTTTAAAATTAAAATATGATGTTATAAAAGCACAGTTTAAAAACTATTCTGCTATTGTAGAATTATACCTCTCGACCTAAAATTTTTAAACAACATCGTAAAGTTGCAAACATGGTACCATATTTTCTGTTATTAATGTCTGCAAATATTTTACAGAAGGGAGGCGCCTAGGAAGCATTTGTTTTCGAATGTATTTACTATTTTGTAGGAAGACAGTTGAATGTTCTACACCTTAAAATATGTAATTTGTTTGTGAATAAAATATAAAATCAAAGATTGTTATTGTATGGTATCAGAGAGCCAGTATGTGCTCCTACCCTACCTACTGTCAAATGTTTTTTTGAAGTCTGCATTACAGTTTGAATGTTGACAAGTGGCGCTGCTTCTTGTGTTTTGTGTTGTTTGGTAAAGACGATTAGAATAAAGATTTCTTTAAACAGTGAATTGTGTGTTTGAGGAGATCCTCTGTCCACAACACAGAATAAGTTGTCAAGAAGAGATCACAACTTACAAAGTGATGAAACCTGTACAAGAGCCACCAGATGTTGGTAGTGATGATGACTTCATTGAAGATGAAGCACTTGTCTTATTTTGAAGAGTCCACCACTTTGAAGACAAAAAAAGATGTAGTAAAGGAAAGATAGATGCTCAATAGTATGAGGTACTAGTAGATTGGAGAAACTATACCCCATTAGGGTTGTGAGACATATATGTGAGTATTGTTGTTCAATTGTCATGCCCAGAATTTTTGCTAGGAAAACCCAAATACTTTAAAAAAAAAAAGCAGACATTAATTAAGCTAAGCCTCTATCTAATTGTTTGGGGTGTAACACTAAACATCTTGTTAGTTGTACACCTTCCCGTAAGGAATTCTTAAAATGGGTGCAATGGTCAACTATGCAATCAGTTAATCATACCCTTCATGTGTTGGCTGAGATAGCCTATGATTAAGGTTTAACAATAGTTTAATCATAACCCCTTAACAGGCGGTACGTAAATAAATTTGAAGGAGATATAGCGACATTTCTTTTATTTGATAAGTATGAAATCATTCCTCTTGTTGAATTATTGTTTATACTTTAATATTATTCCCGATGATTGTATTTATGTTACATCCTAATTATACCCTAAATATTAATGTACGATAAAGGTACCCCTCTTGTGCCAACCTTGATATTGCTAAAATCATAACTCTATTAACATTTATATTATTATTGTTAATATATATATATATATATATATATATATATATATATATATATATATTTCACTGTCCATATCAATGGTACTACTAGATTAAATATCAATCATATTGTTAAACTTGCTATTTCTTACTAGCACTATCACCCTCACCCTCACCAAATTCTCCTTGATTTCTCTTACATTGTTAGTCTAATTTGATTTAGATTATTCATATTAATAATTCTACTAGTCTTATAAACCTACTTCACTACGTATTTATTTTATCCCATATAATATGTTTCATAAGGTGTATATATATACACTAGGTTTATACACTAGGCTTATATATATACTTCACTACTTGAAATGATTCTTGACAATGTAAACACCTTTATGAAACATGTCTCGTTAGATTTACATAATAAGTCTTATGTATGACTTGCTACTTATCCATTTATTAAACTATATGCTCCATAATCCATCCAAATGAGTAGACATTATATCTTTTCTCACTTACTTACACTCCACTTGGTTAAGTTACAAAACCACCATCTTATTCCTATCTTCACTAACATGGAGTTAAAATAAATTCTCTAATAACCCTTGAAATCTCTTTATAAGAACTCCTTGTAACATAGGTGCATTATACTATTGCCCTTAACACAACACAACGTCCTCTTTAAAATCTAAATACAAAATCCATCATTCTCAATATGATTAATACCATATTTTCTTCTAAGTATCAATAAAACTAATATTGTGTCAAACCCCTCTTTTAACACAAGATCATAGTGTAGTTTTTCTTCCCCTTTTTACAATAAGGTACAATTTATTACTTGATCTTCTCATACTACCATTGATACATGGAAATAAAACAATAACATGTCAATGAATAAACAATTGCTCTTTTCTTCTTTTTTGTTCTTCCTACTACCAAATGCTAGCCTTCAATACTACAACAATTTTAAGGGATACAATGAATAACACACAAAACAATAAGAGCTTGCTCTATCCCATAATTTTTTTTATTCTTTGTAACAAAGATGTAAAATGCATTCTAAAACATTCAATGCTACATTAATGCCTAAGTCATAAATGATTTGCATGCCAATGAGGGCGAACTTTCTCTTCACCTTACCATAAATGGTGTCATGAAGCCTCTTAGGGCTCTAGCCATTCCCCCGAGCAAGGAGGAACCATTCTAGACTCATTACCCTTTAAACCCTCAATCATTATTTCACAAACTAAAAGATTGCCCACATAATCAATATATCATTCCCTTCCTTCTATGTATCATGAATAATCTTTTGAAACAAACTATCTTAATCAATAAACAAGGGAACAGGAAGACTTATCTCTCTACATGGTTTGTAGGGATGAGTCTTCTCTTCATTATGAAACCAAACTTTGGACATCCTCCAAGCACATCACTCCTCTCCAAAGACTCAAAAAACCCAAAATGAAAGAAAAATAATGGAAGCATCCCTATACTCCCCCTCCCGCCCACCCCTTCCCCCCGCGCCACCCTTCTCCCACCCCGCTCACGAAGAATATAAAATATTTTGACTTTAGGATCCCTTGAATGAGGGAGTGACACTTGTCTCTCTCCCATTCATTCTTCAAACAAACATCCCCACAAATTCTCACACCTGTGAGACATTTGGGGAGATGGGGAATGTACAATGACACTTTACCCAACATCCCTTACAAAGTGGTTTCACACATGTGAAAGCCTTGATAGTCTTTCAAAGTTCATTAATGAACTTTCGAGAGTAGGGTGGGAGAGTGACAAGTCACTTCTCCCAACTCTCAATGATTCAAATTCGTCACTCTTTCAAGTGGACTTTTAAAGGGTTATATCATGCTCCAAGGACAAAGTCACATGTCCAAAGAGTCCCCTTTCTAAAGGTATAGGCCTCAGGGGTCTATTTTTGCACTAATATCAATAAAATTGACCCAATAACACCCTTTAAAGACCAATTCGAAATTCAAGACCTAATTAAGGATTTCAAAACCCTAATTGCACTTACACCCTTAATCACCTGACTTAATTCAATAAAACTCCACAAAACGTACTTACACTAAACTCTCAATCATTAAAAACCTAAACACGCTTACAACTTACACAAAACCCTAATTCCCTCCTAGGTCATAGGGTTTAAAATCAAATCTCAAAGTGACATTTAACTTGGATTAAGATGGTTTTCCTTTTTCCCTTTTGACACTTCTCTCACATGTATTTTTCCCAATACATGTTTGGTTAGAAATATAATAATTACCTGCTCAAAATATTAACAAGATCAAACTCAATAGTGAATCATAATACATATATGTATTCATTTCCTTCTTCTATGCAAGATGGAGATTTTGAGCATGCATTTAATAATAATGAAAGGATAACTTTAGCTAAATCATTTATTTATACAACTAAATCTACCTTTGGACACTCTTTCATCTTATAACATTCATTATTCAACTTGATATCTAATATATACAATTTTCCTTATTATCTTCAAAGTCTTGCTTCATTCTTGACTATTATCATTTTCCAAGTAACATGAAACATATTATAAAATAATTAGAACTAATGTTAGAGACATGTCTTTCCTTATCTCACATCAATTTAAGTGTATTATTCATATGATACTTGTACACAAATCTGAAACTTATGTGCTCACATACATTCTTAATGGTTTGCCAAATCACCTTCAATAAAGAACATTTGTCACCTTAATTTTTTTAAACTAGTTCATAGGATAATCACAACATTAAGCATGGAATTAGGTTCAATTATCTATCTATTTATCAAACTAGTATTCAAGGATTGCTTAGATGATTTTGTGCTAATATTCTTGGATGCATAGTTGGAAAACTCGCTAAAAACTTGCGAGTTTTTTTTTTACAACAAGTAAAAACGACAAGTACTTGCCTTTAAAAACTCGCTGACTTTTTGGCGAGTTTTTGTCAAAAAGTTGGTGAGTTTTTAAAAAAAACTTGCGCGATCAGGGTATGAAATCCGGTGGCGGCCAAAAGCTCATTTCATTTGCTTTTTTTGAGTTTCATTCACTCTTGGCAGAGCAAAAACCCAATCTAAAGCATTTTGCACCATTTTTCAGTGATTTTACATCAAGGAGACGAGATTTCAAGGAGAATTTCATCGGATTTCGAAGGCAAATTGGATTTCTAGGTAGGTTTTCTGATTTTGGTTGTTCTTTCTTTTTTATTTATTTTTTCTTCACTTTTGTTGATTGTATGTTTAAAAAACATAATGAATGAATTGTAAAATAGATTTAAATACATTTATATTGTTGAAAAGAAGATTTAGATTCATCAAAACAAGAATCTGTGACACTTTTTTTAATTATTTTTTCCCATATTTTGTTGATTTTTCATTTTTTTGAAATTTTCTTCAAACCCTAGTTTGTTTTTTTATTTTGATTCTTCTTGTTTGTTGAAAACATGTTTAAAATCATATATTAGCTTAATTTGTTACTAATTTAAAGTAATTTTCTGATTTTTACATTTTTTTGTAACCCTAGTTTATTAATTTCTTTTTTTAATCCAATTTTTTTGATGAAAATGTTTAGAATCCTAGATTAGTTTAGATTTTACTAATTTAAAGAAATCTATATTGATTTAATCTAATTTAGCTTGTTTTAAAAATTTCTATCAAAAAACTAACAAGTTGTGCTTTCACTTTTGTGTGTGTAGGTTAATTGATAATGGCTTTTGAATCTACTTCTACCCCTACCTCAGCCCCATCTGTGCCTAGGAGTGGGGAATATGTAGGCACTCATCCAACAAGAGCTAGAGATCCTGGTTGGAAATATGCATATGATGGACCAGAACCTAGATTAGTGTATTGCATTAAGTGTAAAAATGTCTACCGTGGAGGCATCAATTGCCTCAAATACCACCTTGCAGGCATCCCTAGACGTGATGCTAAGGCTTGCATAAACACCAATGAGGAAATAAAAAGAAAAATGAATGCAATACTTTCCGCTATAGAAGAAAAAAAGGTGCAAAGAGTGAAGGCAAAAGCAGCAATGCAAGCTGCCATAGCTTCTTCTCAAGGTGTTGCAAGTGTAGTCAACCTTGAGTCAATGTTAGATGATGATGATGTAGCAGTTGGCATAGTGGGCTCTCTTCGTGGTCCACGTGTGTGAAGGAAATCGCTGCAACCCACCACCACCTCCATCCCTTCGACTACCTCTAGTAGAGTACAAGGATCGGGACCAACACCTATAGCCACAGGTTCACGCATTAGTGATTTTTTTGTGCCTAGAAACATACCTAGTGCACAACCTTCTTTAGAGGCAACTGGGTGGAATAAGGAGGTGCATGAGCATGCAAATGTTGCTTGTGCCAATTTTTGGTACTTCAACAACATCCCTTTCAATGTGGCAAGCTCACCTTACTGGCAAAATTTGGTGACCGCATTGACAGTTGCAAGAAAAGGCTACAAGGCACCTTTGCGCAAAGACTTGATGGGAGGTTCGTTTATATTCTTTAATTTATGTTTTTAAAGTTTAATTTATGATTAATTTAAGCTATTTTTTTGTTTACAAATTAAAATTGTGTACTTAATTTCACTTTGTACTTGTAGGTTGCTTTCAAATGCAACTGAAAAGGCAAGGGCAGCGATAGAAGAACAAAGAGAAGAATGGAAAAAATATGGCTGCACTATTCTTTCTGATGGGTGGACGGATGGAAAAAACCGTACCATCATTAATTTTTTGGTTTCTTGCAAAAATGAGGTGGTCTTGAAATCCGTGGATGCCTCAGCATAGTAAAAATTGTAGAAAATTTGGCTAGAATGTTGGAGCAAGTGTGCATGGAGGTTGGGCTTGAAAATGTGGTGCAAATCGTAACTAACAATGCAGCGGCATATGTGGCAGCAGGAAGAATCCTCCAAGATAAACACCACACAATTTTTTGGACACTGAGTTGCCCATGTCCTTGACCTTCTTTTGGAGGACATAGGAAAATTAGATTGGGTCACACTGATTGTAGAGGATGGAAGGAGGATCACTAAATATATCTACAATCACCCTTGGGTTCTCAACTTGATGAGGGAGCACACCAAAGGGAGAGAATTGGTGAGACCTGGTGTGACAAGGTTTGCAACGGTTCTCTTAATGTTGCAAAGCATTCTTGGTGCATTTACGGCTTTGAAACAAATGTTTGTGAGTCAAGCATGGGTAGACTCACCTTATTCGAAGAAGTCGGAAGGAGAAAGAGTTCAAAACATTGTCTTCGAGCCTCTCTTTGCACAAAGAGCAACAGAGATTGTGAAGGTAACTTGAAAACTTTGAGTTTGAATCTAAATTCAAATTGAACATTTTTCTTAAAGTTAATGTCTCTCATTGTAAATTTGTAAATTACTAAATTGTAACTCTAATATTTTTTTGCATTTTTAAATTTATATTGTAGGTGTCAGAGCCCTTGGTTAGAGTGCTCCGCTTGGTGGATGGGGATCAAACCCCAATGGGGTATCTTTATGAGGCCATGGATAGGGCCAAGGAGGCTATTAGAAATTATTATAAGGGGGACAACCTCAAATTTGATCCCATTTGGGAGATTATTGACAGGAGGTGGAACAATCAACTCCACCAACCTATCCATGCAGCAGGGTACTTCTTGAACCCTCATTTCATCCATTCAGGAACCTATGCAGATCCTACTAGAGAGATTATGGAGGGCCTCACTACTTGCATTCAGCGGATGATATCCACACTTGATGAGGCAGACAACATTGTTAATGAATTGCAGAGTTATAGAGAAAAAAGGGGTGCACTCTTCTCTTCAAACCTGGCAAAGAGAGTAGTATCTAGGCTGCCACTAGGTATAAAATTTGAAATTTACAAGTTACAAAAATGAAAAATTGATAATTAAAAGTTATAAGTTACAATTTTCTAACTCTTTTTTTATTTTTTTTGTAGATGTTTGGTGGACAAATTGGGTTGGAAAACCCCCTTGAAATCTTCAAAAAAATTCCCTCTGTGTCTTGAGCCAGCCTTGTAGTTCGTCTAATTGTGAGTGCAATTGGAGTTTGTTTGAGGCCATCCACGCAAAGAAGAGGAACAAACTCACTCAAAAATGACTCAATGACCTTGCCTATGTGCAATATAATCTTCAATTGTGCAGAAGAAAGGTAGAGGAAATATCATATGATGATCCAATTGATTTGGATGAGATAGATCCATACAGTGATTGGACAGGGTGAGGGGAGCAACCTCCATTGTTTACTGAGGATGAGATTTATGATTTAGAGTGACAGTCAATGGAGGAGGGTGGATTTGCATTCTCATTGGATGACCTTGAGGATGACCCTGAGGAGGAGTCATTGCCAGTGCCACCACCAACAGCTGCAAGAGGATTTACATCCAAGATGGAGGTTGAGCCACAGGCATAGCAAGAGCAGACTCCTACAATTAGACCCTCTTTTGGTCCCTTACTGAGATCTAGACATAGGAAGAGGAAGATGTGATTCATGTGAATTTGTAAAAACTGAAATATATTAATGTTTATGTAGTATTTACTTTGAGTTTTACAAAAAAAAATTGTTATTTTCATTTTGTTTCAGACTATTATCATATCAGCGCATTGAGCATTCCACATGAGGATGACATTTTGTATCCAATTTTCTTTCAAATCAATCAAATACTGCTTGTTTCTTATATGTACTCATTTATTGACTCATTGGATGCATCTTATCTTTGAATTTTGCAAAAAAAATGTGTTTTTAGTGAAGTTTAAGCAATTTTTTAATTTCCCGAGTTTTTTGCCGAGTTTTTTCTGAGTTTTTGCCGAGCCAAGTTTTTCGAGCTTGCCGAGAACTTGCAAACGCCGAGTATTCCAACTATGCTTGGATGATATCTTGATTTATTCCAAGAATATTGAGGAGCATGACAAGCATTTGAGGATAGTATTACAATGCTTGAGGGAGAGGAAACTTTTTGGCAAGCTATCAAAGTGTACCTTCTATCAGGACAAAGTACATTATTTAGGCGATGTCATTTCAACTAAAGGGATTGTTGTAGATCTAGAGAAAATCAAGGCAATTGTGGAATGGCCTACTCCACAGAATGTGACTAAAGTCCAAAGCTTCATGAGACTTGTAGGATATTACCGAAAGTTTGTAGGACTTTCCAGAATTGCAGCACCAATCACTTCACTCCAAAAGAAAGGGAAAATATTTGAGTCGACTAAGAAGTGTGAACAAGTTTTCCAACTTTTGAAGGAAAAGCTCACTACAACTCTAATTTTGACTATACCTAATCTAAATGGACAATTCATGGTAATAAGCGATGCATCAGGAGAAGGTGTAGGAGGAGTGCTAATGTTGAATTGGCAAGTAGTGGCTTATGAATCAAGGAAATTAAAGTAGTATGAGCTGAATTATGCACTACACATATGAGGATGTGTTATGACATTCATTTACTTAATGAAGTATCATTTAAGGATCACAACCCTCAAAACAATCTCACGAAAGTAAAATAGAAACTCAATATCTCATAAGCATGGAATATAAATGATACAACTTTATTAAGTAATTAAATGTCATAACACATCCTCATATGTGCAATGCATAATCCAGGTAAAAGCACATAATATCTGATATACAAAAATACAATTCAGGCTCTCATGCTATGTAATCAACTAAAGATACAATCTGGAAGTACAAATACATATAATGATACAAGAATAATGCCATTGACCCTCACAATCATTCACAAGTCAAGAGATGAGAACATGGCTCATGCACTTTTCCGCCCAACCACGAAGCTTATGCTTACTTGAAATTCTTCTTACTTGAAGAATACCCTACCATGCACAAAATACCTAACAACCTGGAAACAAATAGCAGGAGGGAATCCCGATGCAACCTGATATATCTACATGCATTTCTATTATGACATGCAATGTCCTACTATCAAGATATGACAAAGAAACATAAATAAATTGTGTATGCAACTTTCATCTATTTCAATGAACACATGACTTTGGCCAAAGCACTAGAATAAACTAGTAGATCCCGAAAAGAGGATTGACCTTTTCTGTTAACTCATATTCAACACCCTATCCCGAAAGGTAACCCAACTCACATATAGAATAACATGCATAATCAAAGATCTTAAAAATAAATAAATACTCTTTTCCTTCATGCAAATGTCTAATTGTACATCTTTCATTGCTTCAACTTTACATGCATAATAACAGTAAAATATATATCATTGACATGCAATTCATTCTTTTTACATGCAAATTGATCTTTTAATGACTTTTCTCTACTTCATGCAATGATTGAAATTCATGCATTACTATTCTCAGTGTGATGCAATACTAAATGTAAATGTAATACTAGATTTTTGTTTTTATGCAATAATTAACCAATTTCAATGTTTTACAAGTTTAATGAAAAATAAATTTGTAACATTCAATATGTTAATTTATGTAGCTTGGACAGGTGTCTCCATTGTCTAGAAGTGTCATTTAATTATTTAATTATTTTCTAGAAACCTCCAGAAAAGGGCTGAGTTGTCTAGATAATTATGTAATTAAATAAATTGATTCTCCTAGAGACTTCTAGAATCCAGTTAGTTAAGGTTTTAGAGTCTATTTAATCTTAGCCATTGATTGAGATTAAATCATGGCCATTGGTTTCAATGAGAAAGTATAAAAGGGGATCAATGGGCAATTGGAGAACACAACAACAAGTAGACTTGCGGTGATAGCAAGTAGAATTGCAGTGAGAGCAAATAGTCTTGCAGTGTTAGCAAGGGCGCAGTGATAGCGTTGGGGATAGCAGCTGTGGAATTTCAGCAGGAGAAATTGAGGGGAGAATTTCCAGAGAAGATTATTGCCGGAGCTCTGCCAGTAAGAGGCAAGCAGTTTTGTATTCCTTAATTTGTTGAAGTTTAATATAATTCCCCATCTGCAGTAGTGGTTTTCCCTTCGGGGTTTTTCCACAGACAATTTGTCCAAAAATATTGTGTTCATTATTGTGAATGTTTTCTTCTCTATTCCTGTGACTTTTATTGGTGAAGTTGCAGTTGTGTTATTTTTCAATATTTGTTGTGAATTAATTTTCTAGAGTTAAATAATCTATTTAGATAGG